>ML682066.1:350522-366675 GCA_007922195.1 Podocnemis expansa
GCACCCCCAAATTTCCCTAACACACCCCCTGCATCTCCCCAAATTTCCCTAACACACCCCCCACACCCCCTAGATTTTGCTAACACCCCCTGTACTCCCTGAATTTCCCTAACACACCCCTGTAAATTTCCCTAATGCCCCCCCTGCACCTCCCCAAATTTCCCTAACACACCCCCTGAACCCCTGAATTTCCCTAACACCCCTGCAGTTCTCTTCTAGTAACAATGTTATACTAAATTAGTGTGCATCCCAGTACTCCCCCAACACCCCTCTAATTTCAGTTCCTGGGGAAAATACTGGCCTGTCTGCTCAGGGGAAGGTGTCTCCGCAGGCAAGAATCTCTCCTTCCCTTTGATTTTTGGGCACGTTTTCGTTCAGCTAACCCAGAGAGAGGAGGAGAATGAGCTGGTGGAGGCAGGCTACAAACAGCAGGGAGATCTTTAAATCTCCTTTTTAAGGAGTCCAGGGCACTCCTGCTGGGGAAATCCTTGAAAACAGCCTGCCATTTAATACGTTTGCGTTGTGAACAGTCTGTACAAAGGCGACAAGCTATACTAGAGGCGAGGAAAGAACATTGCTCTCCCTGGAAATGCTCCTGGATAGTCAGCAGCATCAATCACTGAAAGCAGATTTGTTATGACAACATGCAAAGAAGACGGGTTAGGGATTCTGTGGGCTGGCATCGTTGACATGCATTTGGAATGAAATTAACTGTGATTTTGAAATCTTCGAGAGAGAAAATAGATTTGGTTGGGTGCTGGGCAAGCTGATAGTAAGGGAAACTGGAGTGCTGCCTCTGTAGAGGGATGATCCAGCTGTGGCAAGCTCCCTAGCATGGCTTTGGCTGTCTGGGTGAAACACTATAAAATCACTTATGAGAGTGTTTTTTTCTTTTCTTTTTTTTAAGCAGTCTTAATAATCCTATGAGTAAATGCTCGCCAACGTGACTAAAGGTTGCACAATCAAGACACGAAGGCATAGTTCTCTCCAAATCTGCTCAGGTGAATACCAGGTCAAGGCTTCAAAGAGAAAAAAAACCAAGGAGTCGTGTGGCACTTTAAGACTAACAGATTTATTTTTCGCATGAGCTTTCGTGGGAGAAAATCCCACTTCGTCAGATGCTTCGAAATCCCACGAAAGCTCATGCGCAAAATAAATCTGTTAGTCTTAAGGTGCCACGCGACTCCTTGGTTTTTTTTGCTGGACTAGACTAACACGGCTATCCCTTTGGAAATCTTCAAAGAGAAGCTGCAGAGCTTGAATTTCTTTGCAGATTTGACTGCTTTGCTTCAGGACTTAATAGGGACTTTGGATATTTTTTTCTCATTATGACAGGTTAGTTGACCTCATCTTCCTCTATCTGCTGTTCCCCAGTGTTTGAATCTTAACTGTTTTGATTTGCTGTTACACTGTGACCTGATTGCCAGAGGTGGTGCTGGGGCGGGGAGGGAGAAGGCCCCGCCCCCTGGCCAGGGATAGGGCCGGGGGGGCCGCGCCACCACGGCAGCAAGGCCGTAGTGCAGCCCATCCAGAAGTGGCCGCTGGAGATCAGGGCCGCACCCGTGGCCATGGGTGGCCAGGCCACCGATCTCCGGTCAGGGACAGGGCCGCCACGGCCGCTGGCAGCCAGGCCCTGGATCCCTGGCGGAGGATGGGGCTGCCACGGGCGGTCAGCTGGGCCCCAGATCCCCAGCCGGGGATCTGGGGCCTGGCTGCCGGCAGCCGCAGCGGCCCCGGCCCCGGCTGGAGATCGGGGGCCTGGCTGCCCACAGCCACGGGCACGGGCACAGCCTCCAGCAGCCACTTCTGGCCCGGCCCCGCTGCAGCCTAGCCACCCGCAGTGGCGTGGCCTCCCCCTGGCCCTATCCCTGGCCAGGGGCGGGGCCTGCCGGGCAGCCAGCTGGGCCCTGGATCCCCAGCTGGGGATGGGGCCACCACGGCTGGGGATCGGGCCAGAAATCTGGGGCACTGGCATTGGGACCCAGGGCATGTGCCCTGCGGTGCCCAATGCCAGCGACGCCCCTGCTGATCACACAATTTATACTCCCCATGCATTTATTTCCTCCCATTCTGTAAGTTCCCCCATCTTCAAAGCATCTGATGAAGTGGGATTTTTCTCCCATGAAAACTCATGCAATAAATAAATTTGTTAGCCTATAAGTGCCACAGACTCCTTGTTTGTTTTACTGAACTAGACTAACACGACTGCCCCTTTGGAAGTTCCAAAGAGTTTGTCTACTTGAGCAAAACAAACAAGCAGTCTGATGGCACTTTTAAACAGGGGCATCACTGGCACCTGGCACATGGGGCACATGCCCCAAGTCCCAACACCAGAGCCCCGAGTGTCCAGGGCAGCCCCTGCATCTCCCAGCCCTGTCTCATGCCGGTGATCCAGGGCACAGCTACCAGCTGCGGCGCCTGCCTCTCCTGGCTGCGGAAGCGCCTGCAGCTCGTAGCCCGGTCCCCGGCTGGGAATTCAGGCTGGGCTGCCTGTGACAGCACCAGTCTCTCCCAGCCCTGTGCCCGGTCCTGGCCAGGGATCCAGGGCCAGGCAGGTGGCAGCAGGAGCCTGAGGCCGGATTGGGCCCTGGCAGAGAATGGGGGGGAGGGGGCAGGGTCCTGGCCCATGCCAGTGCCCCGGGTCTTTCCCGGGGCAGCGACCCTCCTGCTTTTAAACGCTAACAAATGGATTTATTGGAAAAATTTATTTATCACAAAAAAATTTATTGAAAACTCATGTAACAAATAAATTTGTTAGTCTTTAAAAGTGCCACCAGGCTCCTTGTTTGCTCTCAAAATGAGTGAATGATGGCAGGTCTTCAATTACTTTTGGGTTCCTCTGTCATATAGATTAAGTTGCATGCCAAGCCACCCCTAAAGATGATGAGAGTAATATAACTTCTGCACAGTTTGCATGCAAAGCATTTGGGTAATGATGAGGAAAAACCCAGAAGGGACCTAAACTGGAAAAAGAACACTGCACAATTAACTCTTAAATACTAACAATTTGCTGATAATTCAAACCAAAAGTTCAGAACTGTGCTAACTGGCTTTATCTTGGAGGCCCACTGAACTGAATGCTAGTAAATGCAATGGTTAATTTCAAGAGGATTGTCTACAATAAAGATAAGCCTACCTGTGTTGCCAAAGTTAGCATCTTTTTTTAAAATTAAATTTCTTAATCTTGACACAAAACAGTAAGTGAATGGTTAAGGCTTGGATCTTGCAGCTGGTTCATACAGGCAGATCTTTACATCTCTGTGTGGAGCCTCATTGCAATCCTATCCACTTTCATGATTTGAATGATTGGAGTCTATAGCACCACTGCATCCCAGAATTTCTAGTGCAGTGTGCATGCACTATGTGAAACTGTTTTATATCATTCAAAATGGTTCTTTCTTAATACCTCTGCTGCATGATTCCTTATATTCAATACCTTTCTGTGACAGGCTGCTCCCCAGATATGGTCTGGTGTGCTGCTGTGGCCCCCCAGTTCCCACCCCTGAACCCTGATTCACCCTGCTTTGCCAAGTGGAGAACTCACTCTTGGATCAGTCCACTCTGGCCTCTGGCATGTAAGTGGTCCCAGACAATGGGTATGTGCCCTCTGGCTACTTGAGCGACAATCCCCAAGTAAGCATCGCTGGCCCCAGATAGTACCATAAGAGCCTTAGTCTACAAAGATTGGTGCCCACTCCTGAACACCATGCACTCAAGTCCATCCATTTAACAAAGAAATGGATTGTGCCCAGCCTTGCTCACCCACACCCTCTTAAAAACCACACAGCTTTACATAAAACAACTTCTAGTTTATTGATCAGATTATAATTCTAAGTGAGAATATAGCCAGTCAAGGCAGAATCACAATACAAATGAGTCAGGAGTGACCACAAGGAAATAAAAGGTAAAACACAAATACTAACTTAATATTTCTACTTAAGCTGACCTCATAGTCTAAATTTATGCTCAAAGTGTTCAGCTGTTTGATGTTGCACAGCCAGTCTCTGCCTGAGGCCAGGCAGGGTCCAGATCTTGCTTAAAGTTGCTTTAAAATGGAGATTCCCAGGCAAAAAGCCCCAAATCCTTCCAAGTAGATCTCTTTGTTTTCACTCCCCTGCATTCTTCTCCTTGTAGACAGAGATGATGTCTTTGTGCATTCTGAGCCACCTCAATTAGCATATCTTTGTAGCCTTCTCCAGGTACTTTTTTGCTCAGAGCTTTGGTTGTTTGCATGTTGTTGGAAGAAAGTTCTGTCTGTCCCCCACCCCTCTGAGCCATGCTACACATCTTCACATCTGTATACATGCGTGAGGCTGCAGGAAACATTTCATAGTAATCATGTAGAATAGGTTATCAGCATCCATACAGAAACTTTGCATGGTATAATTGGTATAAAAATGTACAATCACAGGGCATAAGCAAAAAGAAAATATCATATAGATCATAACCCAGGGTGCACAGATGTGCATCCCGTGACACCTACGTTCTCCATAAGAAGCCCTATTGGCTTCAGCACGAATGAAGGTTGCATAGTGAATATTTTAATAGTTCTGCACAGAGCAGTTAAAGTATTACTAAGGGTTTTACTTGTCTAATATTCTTGGCTCCCAAAGGTACTGACTGTGCACAGACTCCATGAATTGAACCTTCCAGAGCCTTTTCATAATTAATATTTCCAGTATTACAGTAAATTGATAAGACTTTTTTGTTTTACATCCCTTCTCTTTGGGAGGTGAAGACCTCCATCATTTCTGATAGTTATAAATAAACCATGCTGTTGCAAATCAAAATTAATCCATGCTAAATGAGTATTCATTTTTAATTATAACAAAAACCAAGTTTTAATCATAATGAATTAGGCAGAATGTTGAACAGGTGTAGAAGGACTCATTTATATGCAGTCTTCTCTCCACTGTTACAAAAAATTCAGTCAAGCCATGGAAATTGGCTTGGCTGCTATGGATCCAGGTTACGCAACCTACCAGAGCTTTGGTGGACATACATAAAATGGAAGGTCATGAATCATTATATATTAATAGAATCTGAAATAATTTAATCTGAGCGTCTCTGTTACAAGCTTTCAATTCCTACAAGTTATTCACTTGAGCTATTAAACTATTGCCTAACATAACTGTAAAAAAAATACTGTAATTCCTTCAGTGCAGTCTGAGATTTAAAATCAAAACAATAAGAACAATTAGGGTTGTGAGTTTTCTCTAAACAGGCCATTAATGAAAATGATAACATTCTGTTCTGAAACAGAAATATCTGCTGCTGATGGCAGTTTCACAAAAATATTTACAGCAAAATTGTAATCAAAACTTATTTGTAGCATTTTATAAATTTCAGTGTTTTCATTTACAATAACAACGAGGACAGTAAGTGAAGCAGAGCCTGATCTTGCAACCTTGGCTCACATGAGAAGTTCACTGTCACATAAACTGCCCCATGGGTTGGAATGGGGGTTGCAATACCATGCCACTAGACTGCATTTTAGGATCTCATAATGTAACCCATGTGCCTAAAAAGGGAGCAGTCTCTTTTAGGGATCCCTTAGGGCTGGGTTACATTGCTGGGCAGATTTGCCTGCCCAGAAACCAGAACTTTCTGGTAACACGGAGTGGCAACATTTTGAGCATGCTGCACAAGTTTCTATTGTTGGTGGAGTCAGGTGCATGAGAGAAGCCTGGGAGCAGCAGCCCAGAGAGGAGCAACCAGCGAGAGCTGCAGAATCAACATGCTCAGTGACTGAGTGAGAGGAGCTGAGCCAGGGGTGGACTGCGGGATGTTTTGCAGGGCCGGTGCAACTCGGTAAGCCAGGTAAGTGTTGCGGGGGGGCGGGGCACTGACATTTGAGGGGCGCCAAAAGGGGAAAGCGCCGTTGCACTCCCTGATGACATCACTCGTCTGCGCTGGCGTCGCTCCGCTGCAGGGAGGCGCCACAAAGTCGAGCACGATTCCTGATGTTTTGTCCCTGCTTTGGACTATTTTACAGGGGAGTTTTCTGTTGTGGAACTGAGAACAGGTTGACCAGTAAGCTGACTGCATGGTGCTGGTTGAAGAGAAGAAAGGAAGGACTGCATGGGTTCCACTTGAAGATTCCTGCAGCCAGAGAAGATGAAGATTGCTTCTGTTTTGCATTCAAGCCTCAAGGACTTGAACAAAAGACTGCAGTTGAGATAAGGGTGACTTCACCTGAACTTTGGAACTCTTGGGTTTCTTTCTGTTTTGTTTAAGTTTATTTTGGTTTCTTACAGTAAGATTTGTTTAGTTAATAAAGTTTATTGTTATGTTTATTCTGAGTAGTATTTTAGTGTGGATGGTATTGAGCAATCTTCACAGTGAGTCTCTTTATCACTGAATCCTGGCTCTCCAGCTGCTTTCTACAGGGGTTTAACCTCTGTTAGGCACTGGAGAGGGGTTAATGAATGAATTCTAGCCCACCTTTGCAGGTTACAATTGCAAGTAGGGGGATTTTTCTCATTTTTGAATATACATATTCCTGCTCAGCTGCAGCCATCTCACTGAAAGAAAAATCATTTTATGTGTTTTACTGAGGGATTTATATTGCAAAATGAAGTGGCCAAGCTTTTTATCATTTTAAAGGGTGTTTAAGCTCAAGGTCCCAAGTTTATCTTTCGGCTTCTAAATAAGTGGACTGATTTTTCAAAAGTGTTGAGACCCCAGCAGCTCCCCCTGAAGTCAGACGGCCCTGTACAGACCCACACAAATCTGATGAGGTTGAATCTCCAAGAGAACCATTACTGAAGAAATAAAGTGCCTGACTGATGATGACAGCACCACTAACATGCAGTAAGGAAATCAATTTAATTTCCAGGAGATATAGACCAAAATGACTAAAAATTTTGAAACCAACATCTTTTATGAAAAATATATTGAATAACATTTTCAAAAATGCAATCCTACAGGTATGCTCCTAAATACAGAGACAACTTAGTATTTCTTTAGTGTACAGCTGGTTATCCTATTGAGGTTGAGATGTAGAACAGCGCTGTGCCATGTTCCCCCAATCCTATCCACCATACTGACACCACAGTGCAAAGGCCAGGTCTCAGGAGTTGGGGGTGGTTTGGGAGTAGAAGGGAGGGTAGGTTGTTTGGTTTGGTTTGGTTTGGTTTGGTTGGTTGTTTTTTGGAGTATATTTTGAATTTAACTCCAAATTTTTTTGAATACATTCCAAATTTATATGAGGTGGTAATCTTTAGATCTTCTCTGCCACCTCCTGCTGCTTAAGTGGCACACCTATTTTTCAACATTTAAAATTGGTTTACATCTTTTACACTTTCAAGACAATCTTCCCAAGGAACACACAGGAAACTTATGTTTTGGGGGGGGGGGGAACCAACTAAGGGGGAACAATGCCAATGGATTTTGTGGGGCTGTAAGACCTGTTATGTTTGCTTGTAAGTGCTGGGCTTCTGGCATGTACAGATTTGGATTGGGAGGAAGGAACCAAAGTATTTCTTTAGACCCAAAAATGAAATCCAATAGTTAATTAAAAATGTGGACTTTGCAAAAAGATCTAGAAAAACAAGGAACTGTAAATCAAGATTTAGGTTTATGAAATTTGACAGTTTCTCTTTAAAATTCTGTTCATTTAAAAAATGTTTTCATGAACCCAGAAAGAAAAAGAAATCCTACATTTTTGTTCTTATTATGGTTCAGTGGAATGAAGTTATCAGTCAATTGTTTCTTCATTTTCTTTCATTAGAGTAAAAAAAGTAATCTACTTACTGTAGCTTTTATATTTGACTCTTCAACTTATTGTATTGTATTTATTTTCATCTATTAATATGATTTCTATTATTCTGAGTGTTTGAAGGTAAGCCTGAATTTGATTTCACTCTCTTGTCACTCAGTGAAAATGGACACATTGAAAGGTTGAGTTTAACTTAACATCTGCCGCTTCTTTGGCCTTGTCACCCCAGACTTATGTAAAAAGATAATAAGGGCAGTACAGTCTGGCAGTTCTTTGTGTAGTGCACTCAAAGGAAAGCAGCTTCATTATGTTATTAAGCTGTGGCCTCTTGGCATGAAGTATGGAAAAATAAATACACCTGGTAAGGAAGAGCCAGATCTTGTAAGGTACTGAACACCTAGGCAAAACAGGCATCATTGAGACTTGAACAGATTTGACATCTTGCAGGATTGGGTCCCTATTTTGATGAGTACCAGTAAGAATAAAGTGGTTCTTTGTGTTCTTTTCCATAACAAGATGATTCATGTAAGGATAGGGCCTATATAGAAAAAAAGAACATTTAAGTGTTGTGTGGGGAGTTGGTATGTTTGGCAAACCTTTATTTATAACTCTGCAAACTTCTTCACTAGGCCCCACATCAGTAAGGTATGTAACCACTGGGACCGCTCACATACTTGAAATTAGGCAGATTCTTAGATACCTTGCTAAATTGGGGGCTTAGAAATGAAACAGTTGATTATTCAAATATTGAATGAAAATATCTGTTAGAGCTAACATTTTGACAAATAATAACGTACTACACTTATGTGTAGCAGAGGCTCAGTTTCCAGTCTCATTTTGTAGTAGTTGCTTTTATGCTTTAAAGATTTTTTTAATTTTGCTCTCACTACACATGCAGTTGCCACTAGCTGTTTCCAGACAGAAGAAAGATCCCTGATGCACTTGGTAAATAGCTTTTGGTCACATCCTTCTGTTGCTTACATACTTGCACAGCACAGTGGCACCCTTGCTGGCAGGCCACTCATAACATATAGAATCATTTAAGTACAATTGCATGTACATGGGTAACTAAACATTTGAAAATATTTTATTGGCTTTTGCCTCCTTACTTACTTGAAATGTGTATCATTTGCTCCAGACAGTTACTGCATTTTTTGTTGTTGTTTTGTAAGCTAAGCAGACTGCTAGCCTCCCCTTTTGCTCTAGTGTTTAGGAAGCATAGTCTGCATCTAGAAATATGCATGAGGATTTTACTTAGCAAATTGAAGAGCATGCTGGCAGCATAAAGGATGAAAGTCTTTGAAGAGCTCTTTTGAGAATGGAAATCAGCCCATTAACTCCTTCAGGCTGCAGTCTTATTCACTGTTACTGTATTTCCAAGGATTTTGCACCCATTCACCCACAATAAATTCCAATTTAAATAGAAAGTTCCAGTAAGCTAGATATGTCCCCACCCCACGTTAATACTTAAAACAATTTATACATTAACAAAATACAAAAATGTTACAGAGCAAATATACTAAAAAGTGAACTGGCGGTTCCTGGTGAACTGAGGACTAAACAAAAACAGTTACCACTGTTGGCATCCTCATCATTGAATGGCATAGACATTCCTTTATTTCCTCAGTGCTATCAGCAATTGTAGAGTGTAGATCAAAGGAGTCTGGTGGCACTTTCAAAGACTAACAAATTTATTTATCGCATGAGCTTTCATGGGAGAACATTCCACTTCATTAGACACTTTGAAGATCTTGGTGTTTTGCTGGACTAGACTAACACCATTACCCCTTTGGAACTCTGTTGATCCTGTGTGAGATAAAGTGTGGGGAAGTGTGAGGGAAATTTGCATTTTAGTTGCCTGTGCAATACCTTTTATTGTGGACAGAATATCTATATTTCTAGTTCTGACAAATCAACATTAAATTAACTTAAAATGAGTAAATAAATTGTATCCATTTTATGAGGATATATTATAGCCTACCAGTATATTGTTTGGAGGTACATCACATTTAAATACATCTCATAATGGATTCCAGTAATGTGTAGCATCAAAACAATGAATACTTGTTTCACATTTGTACCAATACACTTTGGTCTTACAGCATAAAAGAAATTTAACACCATTGCAAATAGATGTGATATGCACCCTAACTTTATTTACATAAATTAAACAACAAATGAAAGTACATTTTTGGACTCAAACGCTGATCATACAGTTATTGATGGATTTGCTGTCTGTGCCGACCTGAACAGAACTCTTTCTGGGAAATTTTCCAGGTTCCTTCTTATGTTTCTTCCCATTATTCAAATATATCACTATCCCTTGGTTTGCAGACTGAATGCACACATCTGACTTAATCTGATCTTTTCCACACACTTCTCAGTTCCTTTCTCCTTATTTTGGAGACTATTTCACACAACTGAATGGTAACAATGTAAGAGACTTTCTAAGCCTATGTACTGCACCAAGCAACTGTGAATCAGACACAAGACTGTAGGTCTTAGATTGCCTTAAGAATTTGAAGTGTAAGAAACAAGTAAAATGTTGAACCACTGAATAGAATTGCATAAACAGTGACTACTAGAAGTGTTCAATTCTGCAGGGCCTATATGAAAGACCCTGTTGAGTAAGGGATGCAGGATAGTATCTTCAGTTTGCAGAGACATGAGTCACTACACAGGATTTATTTTTAATAGTGATAGCCTCGTTTATAAATAGGAAAGAAAATGTATTTTTAAAAGAAATGTAATGGCCTTTATTCATTGATATGCCAGGCTACTGCTGCATTTAAGCATTTTCTGCAATGGTGGCTGCAGTAAGATATACGTAGTACACACACATATCTACTCACCACAGCATAAAGCATAGTAAGCCTATACTGTGGTATTGTGACATACTGCATCCCATGGACATCTTTATAATGTGATCTGTGTATCATTAATGCCCACCCTTACAGTTGAACTGTGTATGGTCTAAAGCAAAGTATGTCAGAGAAAGTGGTTTTAGAATGCTCATGGTATGCTCTACTACATTATTGTTATGGGGGCAAGTTTCCTGCAACATCATACGTGTGCACAGATATGAAATTCTGCCAGGTCACGTCCCCAAATGTATCTCACATGGCTTGAATAGAGGCAAATACACAGAGCTGTGTTTACACACCCTGTGAAGGCATGCATACAAAGACAATGGTTTAGCTAAGCATCTATAGCACCTTGGCTCAAAAAGAAAAGATCATGCCCACTGTAAGATATGTGCAGTCACCTGACCCCTGGGGGAGTGAGGGGGTTGAGGGAGTTTGGAAAGAAAAAGTGACACCTTGGTCTCTGTGTGACTGTTCACTGGAAAACATCTTCAATGCAACACTAAGGAGTGGGAAACTTACCTATGGGAGGGTTGAGTGAAGAGTCTGGCTGAAAACCATCAGATGCCAGGCTTCTGGTAAGCAGAACGTAGATTGGAGCTGTGATCTTAGTTTAGAATGCAACTTTTCCTTTTATTTGATTGTGACTATCTTCTTGACTGAATGATTAATTGATTTAATGTTAGTTTGACTTACAATCATTTAAAATTTTAATGTAGTCAATAAACTTATGGTTGTTTTAGCTGAAGCAGTGCAATGTTGAATGAGAGCGTGGGAAAGGCCTCACCAAGAGCAAAGCTGGTGCATTTCAGTTTCTTTGTTAAACTGACAGACAAGTGTAAATGAGCTTGCTGTTTGTGGTGAGAACAACTGAACCCTGTAAGACAGGAGTTCCTGGATTTGCATCTGGGACTTGGGGGTATTTGCTGGGGGACTATTCCCTGAGTGGCTAATGAAAGCACTCTTCAACTGGTTGAGGAACCAAATACACACAGGTGGCAGGGCATGAGCTGACCCAGCAGTAGGGTAAGTCAGGATCCTAGAGTGGAGAAGCGGAGTGGCATAGTTGAACACCAGTCCAGATTGCAGGAAGGGGACATCACAGGTGTGTAGCAACACATAGCAATTAAAGGTTCTAGTGGGGTGATGTAGTGAGGAAAGGCTTGGTCAGAGGGGAGGCAGCAAGACACTTTACTGCTAAAAAGAGTAGTATAGACAGGTAGGTGGGTAGTGTAGAAAGCAATGTAGGATACATATTTTATTGTCCAGGCCTATGCAGTGTCTCACTGTCTGCAGTGTGATTTTTATCTGTTAGAGAAACAAGCAGTGTATATACTTATACATGACTCCATAAATAGTGTTGAGGATTGTCTATCAATGAGTCTTCTGTGGAAATCCCATATCTATATCACATTTCAATGAAGTGGCCACCTGCACCCAGTCACAGAACAGAGATCTAATAGACTTCATTATGAAGTCTTGAAGGTAAGACAGCTGTTAGTGAAGAAAGAGGAGAATTGAGAATAGGGGGAAAGGCTGGCTCAGACACTAAAATCTTATCCCATATGTACATCCCTAGTAGACTATACAGTTAAATGAATTAAATATACTGGCAAAGTGTATCAAGCAAACAATTAGTGATCGCTTAGGTTATTTTGGAGCTCATTTATCAGTACTAAAGGCAGATTTTGAAAGATAATATAAATAAATCCTAACCAATAGGTATGTGTAGAGATTTAAAAGAGGAACAAGGTACAGAATTGTTATCAAAGATAAGTGAAAGAAAATTAATCACTATACTTAATACTAGCTAATGTTTTATATCTTCTGATCACTGCAGACTAATTAATCATTAGACAGTCTTGTAAAACAAATAAATACTCTCATTTCTACCAAGTTTCACAAAATTTGAAGATGTAACCACATAATATTTACAGCAACCAAGAAATAAGCACTCTACAGCATCTTTTGGTAGTCTAGATAGTTCAAAGTCAGCCAGATATTGGAAAGTTTACTGGGAGACTGCATATTGACATGGTTCCAGAGTCAAGAGTAAGAAATTATCCTAGTGTTGTCTAGATTCACAGATTAAAATGGTAGAGGAGAAGCAAAACTGAGAATTTTGAATAGTTTGTTTCAAGGTTAGGGTTCATAGGTCCTCATTGAGATCCATCAGCAAAAGCAGCAAGTATCCTCTTAAGTAAAATCTTCATAGAAAGTTTGCTGAGAAAGCTATGGATGGAAACTTTTTACTGTATCATAGTTCAGTTTAAGAAATTAAGCAGAGAGCCACTGTAATAAAGTGTATGCCACTCCTCCAACCTGTGACCATCATATGAGGTTTTCCTTGTGCTCTGGCAATCTCTGACTCCACTAACAATCTCTTGGGCCTTTTGGTATCTGTTTAAATAGACTACTTTTGCACCACCACCCCTCCTGAATTGCAGTTTATGCCTCTCGGACCTGAATCTCCACTCCGGTACAGCAATTTTCTACTGATGTAGCTCCATTGACTTAAAACATGGTATAATGGAGTGTAAGATCAGGTCCCTTGGTGCATCTGAGGATCAGCATTATTGTTTCTACCCACCGGTAATATCAGTCTTTCCCCCACAGCAAGTGATTAAGTCCATAAAATAATACATTTATGAATGTTCCTCTCAGTCAGCCTTCATTCCCTGAACTTTTCATCACACTGCAGACGTAATCAGGATTTTAGGAATAACAATATTAATCCTGTGAAAATTATGTCCTCTAAGAGTACACCTATTTGATATGTCTGAGTGACAAAATACCAGCATAATCAGTGAGCTATGTGCTATATATCATGAGACACCAAAGTGGCTAAGTCTCCATTCAACTCCGTTAACAGCAGGGGTGGAGTAACATAATTAAAACAAGCTATCATTAAACCCTCCATTTTAACAGCAGGGGAAGGGGCAGTGGGAAATATATTGTAGCAGAATAGATATTATTATTCATAGCCAACAATTGTACCAACTAGAGTATGCAAAATAAAGCAGAAGAAACTCATCTAGTGCTGACTCTATATTCTACTGTCTTTCTTACACAATTTTTCAACCCAGGAAACACTCTTATCTAAGAAAAGAAAAGAAAAAAGAAAAGAAAAGAACACTGTAAAGCATAATCAGTGACAACGTTCTGGCAAATATGCATCCTTGATTATCACTGAACAATCTTAGTGAATCCTTATCAGTATTAAATCCCCCACCTTCACAAAAGCTTTGGAGAAATAATCTTCCGAAGATCTTGCAGGTTCCTGGGTTTCTTCCACTGGTGAAGAAGAAACTTTCTTTGTATCAAATGGCCAGCAGTTCTATCCCAAGACCCCAAAGATTCAAAGGAATCCCAGGCTCCCGTTCACTGAAGATGCAACTCTATTAGAATTGCACTGTCAGTGATTCCTGAGTTCTTTGATGTCTCCAGAAGTCTCCCTAATAGAGGCTTTCTAGTCTATTTCTAACGAACTCACCTTTGGGACCAAGAGGTTCACAATCTAATAATCTTTTTAGATCAAACGTACAAGGTGAATAAGTGTATATATTATATATATATACACTCCCATCATATTTCAGAATTTGCCATGTCATCACAGATGTAACCTTACAAAAGTGCTTGAGGAACTCAGTTTCAAAAATGTGTAACTGAGTTTGATGATGAATGTATTCAAAACATGATTAATAGGATGATTTAAAGATGAAAGCACCTTACGTATAGCTTTCATTAGCAATAGTATAAAAGATTTCTGCAAAAGCCTCCAAATCTAGCTAGAGAGATTTTCGTTCAAAATAAACAGTGGATTCCAGGTAGATTGTTAAAACATATCCTTCCTGAGGATGATCTACTGAAGAGGCATTGAGCAGATGTTTCTGATACTGGATATGTGCTGTGTACCTACCTGCCAATTTTAGCACAAAATTTAGTACATAAGAGTGCACATCATGGAAATGCTAGTAGGAACAGATGTAATTCCTCAGTCCAGCAAACTAATGGTCCATCAATATGATCCTTACTCATGCATGTATGACTATAAGAGGAATATAGTGTGGACACAGAAGAATTCCAAAATTCTGCCCTAATACTCTAGCTGATTTTACTGAAATTCAGAACACATTGCAAATGAAGTGAATTGCAGATAGTGATATCAGGATATACTCACAGTACACATCAGCAGGTGTAAACTGGCAGAACTCTTTTGATCCTATTGGAGCTGCATTGTTTTACAGGATCTGTGAATTTGACCCATAATGTTTAAAAAGGTCTGTACATGGAAACAATGAAATCCAGGACTACTAACATTAAAGATTTGTTGCAGTGCATAACACAATTTGAGAGGCTGATGCACTAGTTTAGTGTTTCAGGAGCTAAGAGAGGAATTTTTGGAAATATATGGGAAAGAAATACATGAATTACCATAACTGCAAGAAAGAATAACCCAGACATCGATTTCTTTTTCCTTCTTTTTACTTCCATTCTGTTTTTCCTTTTCAAATCAGTTATTTTTAATCTCAGTGGGGTTTTACCTCTTTTTTATTATCCACGTGGTGTGTATATTTGTAAATATGAGTACAATTCTCAGTACAAACAAAAGGAAAAATGAAAGGCTGGAATACTCAGAGACATTGGTTGGCAAAGGTTCAACACTTTCTATAATCAGTGTCCTGAACCCACTCCTAAACAAATGGAAATATAATTTTCAGTTCAGTATATTGGCTTCTATCCATCAGTGATAAAAAATGAAAATAAATTATACTCCCTACAAAGAGGCAGAATGTACCCCCACATGATATAATAAGAAACCTGCAGACCACAGAGAAACACTGGCCTGGGAATATGTACTTTGTTGTTAACAACACAAGTCTACTGCCAGCCACCATCTTATTCACCACATCACCCCAATTTTTACATTTTTGCTTACATTTTACCTTTCACTTTTGTTTATCCCCAAAAATTATTCATTTTCATATATCCCTTTCCCCAGTCTTTTTGTCAGTTCCTATACATCATTTCTCAATCTCTGCAGCTCAACATCAGCAGTTTATAAATGATAAACAAAACAATCTCTGATAGCTGTTTGTGTTTGTACAGACTTTCTCCTTTCCAGATAAGGAAAAGCGTAGGCTAGATAATCTAGTTAAAGTGTAATTCTAGACATGACATTTACCTCTGCAATCTGGACTGGTATATTTCTGTCCACCCCATCACTCTCTATTGAAGTCTATATTACCCTTGCTCCAATGTGTGAAGCCAACATCTGGGTCAGCCCATGCACAGCCTACAGCAAGCAAGCTCCTCCTAACTCAGTGGCTGTGTTCACACAGCACTTTTATTTCGAAAAGGGGGTGAAACAACCTTGTTTCAATACAATTGTTTTGAAACAACTCGTGTGAACATGTTGTTTCGGAACAAGACGTTTCGAAACAACAGGTCAAGGGCTGCCCCCTCAGCACCCTGGCCAGGGAACACTCAGCACCCTGGCCAGGGTGCTGAGGGGTGTCCCCTGGCCAGCGCCTGCACAGCCGGGCTGCAGGCACCGGCGGGGTTCAGC
>ML682066.1:367075-384440 GCA_007922195.1 Podocnemis expansa
CTGAACCCCGCCGGTGCCTGCAGCCCCCTGAGGAAGTGAAATAGCAGGTTCACAGTGTGAACCTGCTATTTCGTTTCCCGTTTTTTTTCTTATTTCGAAATAACATTTTGTTAATTCGAAGTATGTTATTTCGAAACAAGTTGTTTCGACACAACTTGTTTCAAAATAACCCTGTGTGTGTGAACACAGCCAGTGAGTGATTTCTGTGGTGTTTTACCTCTTTTTTCCCCCACTGTTTTATTTTCCATGTGGCATGTACATGTTTGTAAATATGAATACAATTCTCAGTTGAAATGAAAGGCTGGAATGCTCACAGATACTGGTTGGTGGAGGCTCAACCTTTTCTTTAATCAATGTCCTAAAGCCACTCCTAGACAAATTGAAATATAAGTTTCAGTTCCATACATTGGCACCTATCCATCAGAGATAAAATGAAAATGCAGGATAGTCCCTTCAGATAGGTAGAATGTCACTCAAATGATACAATAAGAAACCTGCAGCACCTACCCAGTCACTCATGTGATTATGCAATGGCCTGACTCCAGCACCCCTAGTCCCAGACACAGCCCTAGGAAGTGCTGGATTACAATGTTTAGTGCTACCCACTGTACACTGCAACATTGGTTCATCAGTTTATCAAAGAAATTGATATGCACGTGCCTTGTTATGTCAAATGTAATGTTAACACACCTCAAATCTTATGCCCTGCTTTGGGAAAAACAAAAACACATCTAAGTAGAGAAAAAACATTAAGTGATTATAAATCAGGGGAAAGCACATCACCTTTGATCAAAAGTAAATAAAAGGCAAATTACTCTTTACTAAGCTTAGCACTTCCAGCAAACTTACAGTCTCAGATGATTGTCACCCTGGGCTGTCTGGTCCTTCCCAATCAAATCTCTCCCCTAGGTCACTCACCATTTCATTTGCTTGTTGGTGTTTGTAGATGGAGGTAGAAAAGCGAGAGAATGGCAGAATGTTTCTTCTTTTTAAATATGTTCCTTCAGCTGCCTTTGAAGCCTCACCACCCCTGCCCTCCCCCTTCAGGGTCAGGTGACCAATAGTATAATTGTATGGGCTCCCTCCATACTTGTATTGGTGAGTATTCCCTTATTGATGCTTGGTCTATTGTTCCTAGAAGAGCTAGTTTGTTTTATGCATGCTTTAGTGAGGCACGAACGGCTTCTCTGCTCTTGGAGGGGTTTGCCTGAATCTGCTTCAAGCTATGGAACACACAATTGGGAACATTACATGGCGAAGCTTCATAATCACACATGACAACCACATCACTATAACAATGTTCAGTATGCCATGAGCACTCTAAAAACATCTCACACAACATATTTTGTATTAAGCAATACACGATTACACTAGGGCTATGTTCACACATAAATGGTTATTTCAAAATAACTTATTTCAAAATAAAAATCATTAATTTGAAATAACTTAAATCGAAATAAGCAAATATTAAATCGAAATAAGGAAAACCTCAAATCGAAATAGCAAGTCCACACACAGGGTTTGCTATTTCGAATCAGGAGATGGGCAGCATGGGAGGCGTGGCAACGTGGCCCCCTAGCAGCGCCATGTTGCCAGCCAATTGCATAAAAGCAGGAACTGATCTCACCTCCCTGTCCATTGTGACTGGCAAGAGGTTGCGAGAAAGATGGCTATGGATGCTCCCTGGCTCCCATACCATCCTTGTGTGCTTGGTAGACCCTCTGCTAGCCTGCAGGGTGCTCCCCTGCTATGGGACACACTCTTCCCTGAGCCCCATGAGCCCAGGGCTGAGCCCCCGACCATCATTTAATTGGCCCTCACAGCAGTCTTAGCTCCCTGTCCCCCTTCTGTGCCACAGAGCATCTGGGCACTGGATACCAGCACAGACCAGTGGGGGCAGATTGTCCTGTGAACCTGGAGCAACGAGCAGTGGAGGAGGAACCTCCGGGTGAGCAGGGAGACCTCACCTACCTGGTCATTGAGCTCACTTTGGTCCTGCGCTGAAGGGATATGGTGATGAGGGCAGCCATCCCCATGGACAAGAGAGTGGCCATCGCTCTCTGGAAGATGGCTACTCCCGAGTCCCACAGGTCCGTTGCCCATCTCTTCGGCATTGGGAGGTCCACTGTTGGTGAGGTGCTGCTGCAGGTTGCCCATGCCATCAACACGGTCCTGCTGCCACACCTTGTCACCCAGGGAGCACTGCAGGACACCATAGCTGGCCTTGCCATCCTGGGGTTTCCAAGCTGCGGGGGAATACTCGATGCCACCCACATCCCTGTGTGAGCCACACAGCACAGGGCAACCGAGTACAGGAATGGGAAGGGATACCACTTCCTAGGGTGCCTGTCCTCATTGTTGCTGATGTGGCCTACCCCCTCCACCCCCGGCTCATGCACCCCTACACGGGACCCCTCGATGCCAGACAGTAGCTTTTTAACCGCTGCATCAGCCCCTGCTGCCAGGTGGTTGAGTGGGCTTTTGGCAGACTGAAGGCCCGCTGGAGGTGCCTCCTCACATGCCTGCACCTTGCTGTGGACAGAATCGCAGAAGTCACAGTGCCTGCGTGGTACTGTATAACCTCTGTAAGCTCCAGGGAAGACAGTACCTGCCATGTGGGAAGCCAAGGCACAGCTCGTCAGGGCCTGATTCCAGCAGCCAGAGGTGTTGCCCCCAAGGTAGCGACTGTTGCACAGAGAAAGTGCTGTGTGGGAGGCACTGAGAGGCCTGTTTGTACAGGAGGACATTTGAGGGCCAGGCCTGCCCCACCACACCGCCCACTCCTCCGTTCTGCCACAGCCAGCCCCCACCCAACCCACCCACTCCCTGAACCCAACCCAATAAAACACTCAGCTAGAACTGTACTGTGTCAGAACTTTATTTATAAAAAGAAGAGGGTCAGGGAAGGGGGGGCTTGGGAGGCAGCAAGGTTCAGATACTGTGGGGTGGGGGCAGAACTGGGGGGGGACTGAACTGGGAGCAGGAATGTGGGGTGGGGGTTTGGGGACATCAAGGTGGGGTTACCTTATGGGAAAGCAACCCCTGGACCATAGCCCGCTGTTCCACACCCTTCCCCACAACCATCCCAGGTCCGAGGAGGGACAGTGGGGTGCCGCAGTGGAGGTCCTTCAGAGTCCTGGGGTGCCAGGTGGTGGGTGATGTGCCGCAGGCTGGAGGCAACATCCCGCATGGCTACACTCAGGGCTTCCTGTGCCGCAGCCTGCTGCTCCATCACTGCAGCCTGCTACTCTATTGCTGCGATGACGCAGTCATCAGCATCTGCCACGCACTGGAGCTGATGGATGGTGGCCTCCTGGCGCCTCCCATGCTCCTGTCGCCAGGCACGGGAGGAGTCTTCTGATCGCTGACTGAGCTCCAGCAGGCCGGTCAGGATCTCATCCTGGGTCCAGCGGGCTCGGCTCCTCAGCCACCTGGTGGTTGGTGGGCTTCCAGGCCTGGGACGCCAAGTGAGCTCACAAGCTGCAGGGCAGAAGGGAGAAAAGTTGATTATCTCAGCCTACTGGCCTTGGCCGTGTGCAGCCTGTCAGCTGCAAACACCTCACCGTGACTGCCAGCAGGATTCCCAATCTGTGTGCTGTATGCACTGCACTCAGGGGGCACGTGACCTTGTGGCCCACAATACTGAGCTGTACTAAGCAGCATGTGGCCCAGGAAGTCTCCCAAGGCCATGTGACAATGGTGCTGGCTTCAGGATCTCTGTCCTGCATGGTGCCACATCTGCCCATTGCCAGCCCCGTGATGAGGGACCCGCATCCTGCTTGGACGCGGGACCCTGTCTGCACATGCCTCCCTGGCACCTGCATCCATGGGCGAGCCTGTGCAACCCCTGGTCTCAAGCTCTGCCTGTCCCAGGACCGTGCCTCCCCGGTACCCATGTCATTGCACTCTTGGACCTGCATGCCAAGGGGAACTCTCACCACAGGCACTCCTGATGTCCACCTGGATGTCCCCCTCCAAGGTGGTGGCCTCCTCAGTGTCCCTCCCCAGC
Source organism: Podocnemis expansa (assembly GCA_007922195.1). Lineage (NCBI taxonomy): Eukaryota > Metazoa > Chordata > Testudines > Podocnemididae > Podocnemis > Podocnemis expansa. The sequence continues at coordinate 371,085 of ML682066.1, forward strand.
TCGTCTTCAGGGGTGCTGGGCCCTCTCCTCCCAGGTGGGGACCAGCTCGGGGCTGGCAGGTGGTGCAGTCCTGGGATGGCTGGTATCTCTGACGTCCAGGGAGGCCTTGGTGTCTGAGGGGCCTCCCTCAGCGAATGTGGCCAGGGTGCGGGGCTCACTGGAGTCCAACGGCCAGGCAGGGAGACCACTGGGCTTCTGGCTCAAGAACCTGTCCAGGTCCTCAAAGAAGGGGCAGCTGGTGGCAGCAGTTGGCCACTGGACCAGCCTCACCTCCATGGCCCGCACATAGTCCTGCCGGAGGCTCTTCACTTTTGAGCACACCTGCTCTGTGGTGTGCTCATAGCCCTCTCCAGACAGGGCCTCCGCGATGTCCTGGCACACATCCCTGTTTCGGTGACTTGCCCAGAAGCTGGCACAGATGTCCTCTGTGCCCCAGATCCTCAGGAGGCAGAGGGTCTCCTCCTGGGACCAGACAGGGGTCCAGCGTCATGCCTGCACTGCAGCAGCTCAAGCCTCAGCCATGCTGTCTGCAGCATGAAGGCATAAGGCACCGGGATGGCAGGGCATTTCTGGTTCCTGAGCACCCTGGGAGGAAGAAGTTCAACTAACGCTGGATTTGAAATAGCCATTGTTTTGAAACAATGCGTCTGAATGGCGTTGTTTCAAAACAACTGTTTTGAAATAACGGCTATTTCGATTGCAGCCTAGGTTTTATTGTTTTGAAATAATGGTCGTTATTTTGAAATGACGGGGGGGGGTCATCATTTCAAAATAAATGTTGTACGGAAGTGTTAACTTTAATTTGAAACAACGGTCATTATTTCAATAAAAGCCTCATGTGGACATAGCTTATAAGGACGAACATGAGTAACACAGAACCACACCATACCCATATATATAGGGATGCAGTCACAGTGTCACACTAGAATGCTTTTTTTTTTTTTCTGGAATGACAGCTGTTCTAGATGCAAATAACTGGAATGTATCTTAACCTTTAAAATTGGATCTGAAAGCTAGATCCACAATTTTGGATTTAATTATTTTGATGAAGCTGAAGAAATGTCAGATAATTGTGAATCCCAGTAGAAGAGAAAATGCTTTTGTTATAACATTATAGTCAGAAAAAGAAAGAGCCTTTCAGAGAAATGTTCTTAACACTTTCCAACACCCCAAACATAATTGTGGTTTTTATTCTAACTACAGCTGTGCCAGTTTTTCCATCTGTTACCCCAAAACAGATTAATGCCCCACATGGAGTCAAATATAGGAGATTTTTAGCAAGCTTCATCAACAAAACATGAGCTTTGGTTTTTAATTTAATTTCTAAGAAAGGATGCTAAGAGAAGCACATCTTTACTTTGTCACGTTGGCAGACAGAAATATTAATAGCATAATTGACATGCAAACACAGGAAGCTAGAGGCTTGAATGCGTGCAATTCAAAATGTAAATATTTAGGAAAGTGCCAGAGGACAGCAGCTCTCTGAAATTTAAAGGAACAGCAGTACGTAGTAACTTTCTGAGGGTGATAAATGAGCCTACAGCAAACCTGCCTCTGTGAGTACCCCTTTTACCATGACAGGAGCTTGTTTTGAGTGCCCTTAGGGTTGGCTCTATTAACCAGCCTCAGAAAGCTACACATACAATTTACTACTGATATAAAGAGAAACCAAAGACTACACCATGAAAAGGGGCAAATTTTATTTCCAATTCGTTTTCCATGGTGAGAAGGTATTTTTTTTCCTGTAAAAACTGAGAATGTATATGTGAGATCAAGTCTCCTTGGAAAGAGAAAAACTGAACCTTGAGCTGAATAGGCCCCTAAAATTTTGGAAGAATTAGTGTCATGGGAGAATCTAAGAACAGCAGTGTGCCTTGATTAAAGCAGCTAGTTTATGGTGTATAAGACCAATGTCCAAACTGGTTAGGAACATGAACTAAGATTACATGGTCCTTTTATGACTTCAATTGGGGATTCTTCTGCCTTTGGAATTTTGCCAATTGTAGTAGCAGCTCTGTTAGCTGAGAAAAAACTGCTTCTGCACAGGGGTTTAACTGATGCTTAGCCATGTAGAGAGTCTTCCAGTTTTGTGATGATGTTTCACTCCTGATGGCTTTATTTCGGAACCACATTTGTTTCCTAAGGGTCTTACAAATTTATTCTAGAATCAAAGGGACAATGTGTTTGTTTTCGGAAATCTACATCTGAACATATTGTAATGGGAAGACAGTGAACTAGCGATTATCTTCCTTCCATAAGTGAACTTGAAAAAGTGCATTTTATTTTTTGTAAATGGATCAGTAATTTAGATTTTGTTTATCGTTTTGATCCACAATGTGCCAAAAGGCACTGGTAAAGCAAGGTAAACGTGTTATAATTAATTGTCACTTTTGATTTCTCAGAGCGTAGCTTTAGATTGCTCAGTACAAAACTGGTTTATAGAAGTTCTTACCATTCCAGACTAAACTTGAGGGCTGCATCCATAGATCGTGCAGCATTATGTACAATAACAGGCTTCTAGTTTGTTTTGTTTCTCTCTCGCCACCATCCAAATAGTAGATAGTGTAAGAGGCAGGAAGACAGCTAAGTGTAGATTTTTTAACTGTGGGTACTAGAAATGGAAAAATCACATATGTAGTTTTTGCAACTAGTCAACAGGTCTGAATTTGTTTAACTGACTAACCAGGGACAAATATAAGATCTAGCTCGAAATTTGTATAGTGTCTCACACAACAGGCCCTTGATCCTGTTTGGGTCTTAGAGCACCACCATTATATAAATGGTAAATAATAAGATAATGAAATAATAAGACCCTTTTGATACATAGGAAGACTCTCCATTAGCTTTTACTCTGGAACTAGAACTACTACTGGTTTTGATGGACAACCCAATATGCCTACAAAGTTGAGTAGTATCTTAATGTTAAAATTCTTAGGTTTTACTTGGATCCAGCTCATTCTCCCCTTACTGCGGGAATTTACGTTTACTTGAATGACTGAAGGACTAGTGTGCTGGTTTGCATATCACGGCTTTTCAGAGAGCAACTTCTTAAAGGAATGTAGTGTTTTTAACAGCTGTTTAGTTGAGCACACACAGCTGGGCAAAGCATGGGCTTTTCTTGAAAGGGAAGAGTGATAGGAAAATATGAATGTATTAAGTGTATTAGAAAACGGCAATTTATCACTAGTATTTTTAGGAATAATTTTTGTGCACTATGGCTATGTTGTTATAACGTGCAACCATCAACTAAGGGAAAGTAGGACAATTTTTTTTTAAATAAACCTCTTGCATCTCTAGCCACATTGAAAATGTAGGTATACTATGGTGTGCTACTGATATAAGGTGGATAGGGATGTCAGGACAGACTTTCAGTTGGCATTGGAAGGGTAATATGATGCTACACTTCCAGGAAATTAAAAGTTTAACAAATATTCTGTCAGCCTTGATTTAAAGGGCAATATATTCTCAACCTTAACTATGTAATCACAAAGTTATGTGCCTTGGAATATATGAATATCCAGCTGATTTATTTAGTCACTTAGCAAGCTGACTCATTTAACCAATTAGACAGTCATTATATATACCATTTGCTACATGTGAGTTTTAGTTATATAAAAATGTAATAGCTTTTGTTTACTATTTTTTAAAAGGGTTTTATAGTGTGGATGCATCATTTGAATAATCTAGACAAGCAATTTGTATAACAAACATATTTCCTTAAAAAGTAATTAGGTCACCCATTATACTGTTAATATGCCTACAGTGTTTGGAAAGAGACTTTACTTAAAAATAAAATCTTAATCGCTAATAAATATCAGTGACTTGGAAAGAACATGAAACTAATCATGGTTGAAACTGCACCATATTTAGTGACAGATTGCAGCCAAAAAGGAAATTAAAACCTTACTTCAACAGTCACATATTTCCTCATCTTCAGTTGGACAAAGCCCAGATTATACCAACCAAGCCAGAGTTCGCAGCCAGTGAGGGAAAGACGGATGCCTCAAGAGCACTGCAAGTGTTGCAGCTATGCCAGCCTGTGTGCAAGATACTGATTTCAAGAGTAATCAGGAGCCATTCCTCCTGCTGGAGACAGAATGATGCCTGGCAGCAGTGTACTGGTAGCATTCTCAGTCTGAACTGCACACTGCTACAGAACAAAGTGGAGACTGTTCTTAGGGGGAGGGGAGAGGAAGGGAATAAGAGATGTAAAAAATTAGAAGAAAACTGAGAATTACAAAAAAAGAGAGAGTTGAAATGAGGTTGTAATAAAAAAGATTAGAACTAAAAGGAGTCCTCGCAGACTGCAGTTAGTAAGGAAAATAAGGTGTTAGCTGGCAGTCATCCAGTACATCCTCCAAGCTGTGGAACTGACACGTTTTGCTTTCCCAATAATTTTACACATGCTAAAATGTAGCAGTTATCCACTGGCCTGAATAGGGTTCAGATCTGCACTGCTTTCTGGAAGGGTTTAGAGAGGACATGCACCTTGTAGGTCCCTATGCAGCGGGACAGTGGGCAGGATGGTGTAGCCTGCTGAAATACAGTAGATGTGGACAAGGCTACAGCCCACCCTCTTTAGGTCATTGTCTGCCTTGTGAGTGAGAGTACACTGAAGAAATAGCTGCACTTCCTTGAGCCCTCAATTGGGCTTCTAGGAGTGATGGACTCTTACATGGACCCTAAAGAGCCCTAAGAATGAGGCCAGGCCTCTTGCATGTTCCACTTCCATACTCATGCATAAGGACCTCTCACAACTGATCTGATCCTGTCTAAACAAGAGTCCTAAAAAGATGGTATTTTCATACATACAGACAGCCATGTTAAAATCTGTATTATCAGACTGAAGTATACCTTTGTGGGTATGTAGAACAATGGCTCCCAAAACAATTTGTCATCCACACACAACATAGTCATAACTGTGAGTGCAATTTTAGATATCTCTGACTTGGACTATTTTATTTAGATTTCATGTACATGTAGCAAGATACACTTGTACTATTTACTGACATTACCATTCCTACTTTTGCCCAAATCATGAACCTACGTACTATTAAATATTCTCATTTTTCATTATCCATCATTGCTATTTGGAGCAGGAGAGACTGTTGAAATATGATAAAAGGTAGATGCAAATGACTCTTGCTGTCTTTGCTGATCTGCATTGTTGACGTATGGGACAAACTGAGGCATAGGAGTTTTTTTAACACCTTTACTCTGGCATATTAACATAAGAAGAAGGAAGTTATTCTTCAGTCTTCATGCTTTTGTTATTTAGGTTGTTTATTACCTGTTATTGTACTACATTAACATCATGTCTCCCAAGTTCCAAACAAATGTCTGACACAAGACCAGTTTTCTTTCAGATCTTATGAAGGCTTATTGCTCCTACTTTTATTTTAGAGTTCTTATAGCAGACACTCCCAGCTTCTTCCTTTCCAAAGCTGACACTCCTTTAGTTTTCTGTCCTACTCACTTTCACCCATCCATAGTAATTATACTTCTCGGTGAAGCTGAGAAAATTAACTTCAGAATTATCTCCACCTTTTTATTATTTTTACTATTATTATGAGAAAAGCAGGCTACTTTTGTAAAATTAAAATCAATAAAGAATTTCATAGAAGGCAATAAATTAAATCAGAAAATTATGAAAAAGAGTAAGAAGACCTCAGTAGAACTTTATGCTAGTCACAGATATGAAGAAAAGGGTTGTCATTGTGAAAGTCCAGGCTCACAGGGCCCTCAGGCCCTCAGCCCCAAAAACTTACATTTACAGCCACTCCCGTGCTTAACCCACTCACTTCATTGAGAAAGTACTACACATCACCCTCTATTTACAACAGTTCAGCCAAGCACTGGGGTTTTACCATCTTTGCCCCAAAGCAGCAGGGTGCTCAACTTTCTCTAGCACTGCCACTGCCCAGGCTACTGACCAGAGCAGTCTTAGGGAGTCTGGGGCCCAGGACAAAAGTGAAGGCCCATCCTTGAATCCCACCTTACTGGGGCCCCCACCAGCCCCATCCCCCCAGTCTCAATGGGAGCCACAGCACAGGAGGGGCCTATCTCCACATGGCTCCGGCCAAATGCCCATGATGAACCTCCTGCTAAGACCACCTATGCTATTGACCCATACATCCCCACACTTTGCCTCTTCCTGGGAGCTTTTATTGACCTCCCTGGACCCACAGCTCATCAGCTAACCTACCTAGCTGACTCTCCTTTCCCCCATTTAAGCCTCATTAATAAGGGCTAATACAGCCTGGCTGCCCCACCTTGCTACAATGTATGATGTGCATCAAGCTTGGTCAGATCAGGTGTCGAGATGCTTTCCTTATCACATAAGATATGCTTACCTGGTATTTTAACTCTATTTTGTCTAGGCTTTATCATATCCCCCTTCTCTTTCCCTTAAATGCTACTTACAGTAGTTGCTATATATCTTACCATATCCATAATTAATATTATTTTCTGTAATAAATGGAACCAAATATAAAGGCCTATAGAAAGCTCTGATCAGAATAGTTAGACAGAAATATTGTGCCAGGAAGTCAATTTTGAAAAATACAAATAAAGCCCTCTCGAGGACTTCTTGCTTTATTCACAGCTTGAGTGACCTAAAAATAAAGTATAGCACTGTGCAGAGTCATGGGATATATCCCTCATACACTTTTATCAAACCTAGAACTAAATCAAAGAAAATAAACTGTTCACAGTTCAGTTTACTGGCACTCTCTCTTTTTATCCTTTCTCAGACATCTCATTTAAAGTTTAATTGGTCTGTTTAATTAATTCTGGCAATTCTGTTGCCTGTGCTACATGAGTGGTTTAGTCATGAGTCGCAGTGTTTTTTCCCCTCATCCAAGACAAAAGGAGAATTCCCCATCACACCTACTCTCCAGGAGTTCTGCTTTCAGAAAATTTGTCTAGCATCCAAATTAGGATTTAATGCAACCTTAAAGAGCCCCTGGCATCAGTGGCTGGTTAGGGTAGCCTGAAAAATCTCAAGAACATTTGGAAGGATGCAAGGACTTCCCTTAGTAAGAAGATGGGGTGCTTCAGTCCAGAAACAGTTTTTTCCATCAAGATCTGGAGGGTTTTTTCACCAGCTAAAGTGGTAGGAGAAAACCAAATGAGAAAGCCTTTGTTAAAAAATAGAATAGCTCTATAATAAATGGATATTGCCTCTGATTATTTTATGGAGTCATTTCTGCAGTTTAATTGATGCTCTGGTGCCAATGGCAGGTGTAAGTGTGTGTGAATTAATGTTCCTCGGATTCTTTTTGGCATTGTAGCTTGTTGTCTTCTGTTTACATGGTATAATGCTCATCAGTCAATGTCAGGAATGGTATGCTTAGCAGCAGCACCTTCTGGAAGATTAGTTACCATATTTACTTACAGTACAGTGTATGATTTCTAGTTATTTTCTATTGTGAGTATGCAGACTGTTTCACAAGGTAGCAACAACATTCTCAACAGCATTAATGAGCTGTAAATAAAGGATGCAAACAGGGACCTTTACACCATCTGTAGACAAAGCAGAATCTCTCTCATTTTATTTTCTGCCAGAACTAGGGTGAAACTTAGAATCATATCTGAGGACCAGTGAATGAAAGCCACTAGGGAATAAATTTCCAAAATATTGGCAACTTCTCTCACACCAGTGTATATTTCTTTTAAATTTAGCCCTGAATGCTATTTAAAGAAGACCTACAAAGGAAAATATGCAGCCTTTATTGCCTATCTGCTGCAACAGATTAGACTCTCTCTTGCCTTGCTGTTTCCTGATCTAATATGAAGCTCAGTTCTGTTAGGTGGGTGAGAAGAAGCATGTATGCAGACTCAGCACCACTGATTACTTGTATTCCCATCTGTCTGGCTATCTCCATCTGTTATATCATGTCTTATACTTAAATAGTCCCTTCTTCAGATTGCAATAATTTTTTGCTCTGTGTTTGTACAGCCTGAACACAATTGGGTCCTGCTTCATGATTAGAACTCTAAAATAACACAGTAGTACTTTTACTACTACTACTAATGATTAAGAAGGGAGGGGGATTGATTAGGAACCTGGTCAGTTACACACACACTGGGCCAGCTACTGTCAATGTCACTACTCAGATGCCTGGCAGTTCTTTTTCTTCAGGTGCCTAATTTGCAAAAAACAAGGGAAAACACTGAGTTTTGTAGGACAGAGGCCAAGCCCAATCCTGATTTTCAGGGACATGTGGTCATCTCAGTTAAGTTTCTTCTACAAGCCCTTACCTCTATTATCTTACTTGGTTAGTTTGTGTCAGAAACCCAAACTACATTTCTGTGCTATTTGTCTCAGAAAGCAGCATCCAAAGCTACTGCCGCCGTTTTGTTCTTATTTAAGTTAATTGCTACTAAAAATGAGTCTGTGTGTTTCTGGAGGTTTTCTGCTTCAATTTTATACTTCTAAGATCTGGTTCAACAGTTTACAGAGGAAGTTTCTGGAAGCTGTTAAAGAAACAGGATGCATCCCTTTTTCAATGCTTTGTACCTTATCACAACCATTCTCTTCCATGCTATTTTTTTTTAATTCCCTAGGAACCAGACTAACAATTTATTCATCAGCTTCTCTTTACATATATGCAGATTTGCTTCTTTTCAAAAAATCCTTTTTTAAAACTTTGGATCAACTGAAGTAGCTTTGCTCGGCTGTGACGGGAGGACACTTTCATGCTGGAAACAGTCATAGCTGCTGGTGTCTTTGTACATAAAGTATCTGATTGCTTTAGAAAAGAATTATTTTAGCCTTGTGCAGTTAAAAATGTGCTTTATGAGGGGAAGGGATTATGAGCTAAAGTGCAGTTTTCAGGGAACTTATGTGATGCCTCCTCTGAAGGCTACAAAACTCAAAACAAGGAGTTAAACCTTCACAAGGGAAAATTTAGCACCTGGGTTTCAATTCTTCCCACATTTCTGCCTCTATAAAAATCTGTGTTTCTGTGAAATGGAATTCATCTGTTTTCCACTCCAGTCCTTCAGACTACTGCACGAGGTAGCACAGTATGGGGAACAGATGAGCAGTTCTCTGTGGTGAAAGAACGGGTTCAGGACCATTTGGAAAAAATGGACTTGCACAAGTCCATGAGGCTGGATGCAATGTATCTGAGACTGTTGAGGGAATTGGTTGATGTGATTATAGAAGCACCCATTTTTAAAAAGGGGAAAAAAAAGATCCAGGGAACTGATCAGTCAGCCACAGTCCCTGGAAGAGTCATGGGGCATATCCTCAAAGAATCCATTTTGAAGCACTTGGAGGAGAACATGGGGATCAGAAACAGCCAGCACAGATTCACCAAGGGCACGTCGTGCCTGACCAACCTGACTGACTTACGTGATGAGATAACTGACTCTGTGGGTGTGTGGAAAGCAGTGGGCATAATATACCGTGACTTTAGCAAAACTTTTGATATGGTCTCCCACAGTATTCTTGCTTACAAGTTAAGGATGTGTGGGTTGGATGAACAGACTATAAGGTAGAAAACTAATTAGATCACCAGGCTCAATGGGTTGTGATCAATGGCTTGATGTCTAGTTGGCAGCCAATATCAAGCACAGCACCCAGGGTTCAGTCCTGGGGTGGTTTTGTTCAACATTTTCATTAATGATCTCAGTGATAGGATGGATTGCTGTGTCAGCAAGTTCATGGGTGAACTAAGCTGGGGGAATGGTAGATACACTGGAAGACAGAGATAGGGTACAAAGTAAACTAGACAAATTGTAAGATTGGGCCAAAAGAAATCTGATATTTAGCAAGGATAAGTGCAGAGTCCTAAATTTAGGATGGAAGAATCTCAAGCACTGCTCCAGACTAGGGACAAACTGACTAAGTGTTAGTTCTACAGAAAATGACCCAAGGTTACAAGGGGCATGAAGCTGGCTATGAGACAATAGTGTGCCATTATTGCCAAGGATGCTAATGGCACATTGGACTGGATTAGTAGGAACATTGCCAGAAGATCAAGGGAAGTGATTATTACCCTCTGTTTGGGACTGGTGAGGCCACATCTTGAGTACTGTGGACAGTTTTGGTCCCCACTACAGAAAGGATGTGGAAAAACTGGAAGGAGTCCAGTGGAGGGCAATGAACATAATTGAGGGGCTGAAGCACATGACTTACAACGAGAGGTTGAGAGAACTTGGGCTGATTTAGTCTGCAGAAGAGAAAAGTGAGGGTGGATTGTACAGCAGTCTTTAAATACCTGATAGGAAGCCCAACCCACAGTTTTAGAGGCAGTATATGTGAATGGAAAAAATATGCATTTACATATTTACAATTTTACATTTAATTAAATACATTCTGTAGAAGATGGGAAGAGAGTGCCCAACAGAGAATTAAAACCATTGCACACAATCCCAGGTTCCAAACTAGAAGGCTCAAATAGCTGCCAAGACATTTACTAGCACAATGTCTTTGAGATGATCAGTCTGCAGCAAATGGAGATTACCACCAATACTTGAATTCAAGAGGCTTGCTTTCATTTCATAATAAGATCTGGTAGGCTACTGGAATATTCACTTATAGAATCACAGAGATTTACTGTGGCACTGCAAATACCAACTTCAAAAAAGGCAGGAGTGAATTTCTTGCTTATGTTAGATCAGCAGCATAACTCACAAGACAGCAACTTACCACTTAGAAACAGACACAGCACTCTCTAATCATGATATTAACAAATCAGTATAATACCTACATAAAAAAGAGTGGAGCAAAGACGAAAAGAGAATTTGTCCTTTTTGAAGAGTTTAGGCACACAGCTTTTTTTAACTACTAGAAGAAACCATTATAAACCAATTGGAGTTGAACCAGTGGCATGTATGTCTGTGTTCTCTGAGAAGATGGTCTTTCCTAATGTACATTTCTTTAGATGGAGGAAAGACAGAGAGGGGCATAACAAAGGCCAGCTTGGGAAACTGGTCTGATCAAATAGAAATATTGCCCCATCAATGTAATAAATATTATAGTTTTAAAATTTTCTACGTGACTCCTTCTTCCAGCTCTCTGAGTACATTTTGATTCTCGTGTCTGCGTTCTAGATCAGCAGTTCTCAACCACTGTGTCAGGATATAGTATTGTGTCGCTACACAGCAATAAGTGTGTTGCAGAGAATCAAGAGGCAGGGGGAAGACTGGATTCAGCTTGGGAGTGAGTAGACTGGTACATCCCATAGGGTAGCACGTGTCACCAAGTATGCAGCGACCCACAAAAGGGTGAGAACCACTGTTCTAAATAGTAAGTCTTCAAGGTAAGCTTTGCTTGATTTTGACTTGTATGGCACTGAGTACATTATTGACATTTAACTAACACGAAATAATAACTATATCACTAATTGTTACAATTATGTCCCAAAATTCATGAGTTCTGATGTAAAACATGAGTTATATTATTTGTATGATGTCTCTTCTTCAGTTTTTCCACAGACCTCGTCAGGATCACAGTAGTCACCTTCTCAGGACATTAAATAAGCTTGTACATTAACAACAGCAGCAAAAATATCACCCCCCAAAATGCAGTTTTGCCACCACCCTTTCTCTTGTGTATCTCTTTATGACTGTTTATGAACACATTCAGAATAAGTGTGTAATGTGTGATATCACTCTGATTTTGAATCTAATGTATCATTGTAGCTATTTTCTTGTATTTCTCTCCATTACAGGTATATAGATGTCAGGCAACAACTCCAAATAAAAATAAGGTTCCAACTTTGAATACATACAGAATAGACATTAAAGATCATTAAAAAATGGATATGTAAGGACACCATAAATGCAAAATTGTCTCCAACTTCAAACGATGTGCAACCCCAAATGTGTATGGAAAGCAAGACACTTTTGAATGTAATCATTTATACATGAATATGGTGCTTTGAGTACATAATTGTGCTTCACTCAAGTAGCAATCGTGGATGTGGCTCTCTCTGTCTTTTGAAATTTTATCTGGAAAGAATTAAATTGAGAAAGGATTAAAGAAACCACTGGGCCACTTAAAATTGATACTGGAGAGTTTATTATCAGGAGATAATGTAACAGCAGAGTTGTTCAACAGTTGCTTTCACCTCTATTTGCAGTATAGATCAGCCCAAGTCAGAGGTCAGTTTACTAGTAATGACGGTGAAAGAACTAGACCATATAGAGATTAGAGAATTGGTTCTTAAGAGCTTAGATACATTTAATGCAGACAAAGCACCCCATCCAGATGGCATGAATCCATGAGCCTTTAAGGACATAAACAAGGAAATAAGCAAAGCTTTAACTGGCATGTTTTTAAAGGTTCACTTGCTTTGGGATTTGTTCCAGAGGACTGGAAAGTAGAATGTATAACTCCATTATTTTAATAAGACTCAGGAGAAAGACTAGGAAACCACAAAAGACTTACTTAAACATTAATTGTGGGTAAAATCTTGGACACTATGTCAAATGACATGGAGAAGGGTAAGGGAGCATACACTTGTAAAAATGAATGCAGTGTGCACTTACTTAATCAGCTGCTCTACTTTGAATATAAATACAATACTTACAAAGCATCTGGGGATTCAGTGTACGTGTGAAAGACTATTCAGAATAAAATTGAGTTATATCATAATACTACAATAATAGGTCAGAAAAAATAATGTGTATGTTATCTAGATAGTGTTTGATTGTCTCCCCTCCGGTTTTGCACACAAGGGCATCCTTATACTCAGAGTTCCCCCTGCCTATGTGTGTCATCCCCTTGAAACCTCATCTGCTTTGTTGTATGTCAAAGTTCTCCAATTTCTTCCACATAGAAAGAAGTTTAACAATTATGGGATGTGAAAGAATATATGGAATTAACTAAAAAAATGATAGAAAGTCCATCGATGCAAAGAAATGTTCAGAGAGGGGTCAGGTAAATGGGACATGCGGGTGAGCACAATTTATGGTGTTCTTGCTAATGATTGGGAGTTTTTGTATATTGGCTACAACTGGCTGCTTTTATGCTCATGTGTTCTTGATCTGTTCTAATTTGGAGATGAACAGGACTGAGGAATACTGTAGAAAAGGTGGAATGTTTTCATCTATGACTTGTCACTTCCAGGTTGGGCAGCTTGACTAGGAAGTGCAGTGAAGAAAGCAGAAATAGTCTTCCAACTGGTAATTTTTCTAAACTTCAAGTTTAGTGCTGCATAGAGAGGCTGTTGTTCAAGTTGTAATATCAGGAGCAATTACATTCTAAGCAGCTTTACATATGTTGGCATTTTCTTGGCAAAAAAATAAAGGAGTCGTGTGGCACTTTAAGACTAACAGATTTATTTTTCGCATGAGCTTTCGTGGCAGAAAATCCCACTTCGTCAGATGCTTTGAAGATGG
>ML682066.1:384540-406685 GCA_007922195.1 Podocnemis expansa
ACGAAAGGTCATGCGAAAAATAAATCTGTTAGTCTTAAAGTGCCACACGACTCCTTTATTTTTTTTTTTGCTGGACTAGACTAACACGGCTATCTCTTTGGAAATTTTCTTGGCATCCACATAGAGAACATAAATAACTCAGTCAATTCTTGTAGTAGGCTTACCTTACTTAACAGTAGTGTGTGTGTTCCCATGCATACCATGCTTCTTCCTATTTTAGACAATTCAGGTAATTGTTTAGGCCATGTCTGTTTTTAGCTATCTAGAAAGGTGATATAATGGGGTCTGATTGACCAGATCTTTAGGCAGTACTTTCACTGTTGTCATCAGAGTTAATGCCAAATATCAGTCAAGATAACTTCAGAAGAAAACCTATTCTCTATTTCCATCATAGTCCTAGTTTTGTTCTGTGCAGAAGCAGATATAGCTGCATAGATGCCAAAGTTCTCAAGGTCAGTTTTGTTGCTTGGCTCACTCCTTCTCTCTCTCCCCCAGAATCTGCTCCTGTCATCATCTCATCTCCTGATCGTCTTTAATCCTTCATTCACACTCTCAAAACCAAAGTCCTTGTCTTCTTCCTGGGTCTTGCAAAATCTGATTTGACTTCTGCTGAATCAGAACTTAGCAGACATTTGGATATGGGCCTAGGCTGGATTAGTAGTTTACACATGTGGTGGTAATGGGGCTGAGCTGTCTATTCATTCACCCTATTCTGCAATATCTGCAGACAGAATGAATTTTTGACTTCACATCCTGGAACTTTTTAGGAGACACTATAAACAACAACATGTGGTAGGCACAGGCCTAATAGCTCATGATCCCTGACATAGTCATTTTGTTATCAGTTTCATCATATCAGTAGACCAAAGGCTACAGTAATTTAAAAGAATTAGTGCATAATATTGGGGTTTTTTTTAGATGAACAGAGACACCTGGATAAGCTCTGAGACCCAGAGATATTCCACCTCTTCAGAGACACAGGCATTATATTCAAGTAGAAAAGTGCTCAGTGATGCCTGGTTTTATTTCTTCCTTCCCCCAACTTCCCTCATTCCCTTTGCTATCTAACCCTACAATGATGGTAGGATTGTAATAAGCACACACACATCTACATTTAAGTCATGATCCTGCAACTGAATTTGTTAGGGCTCCATAGAGGTGTGGAAGTCCCCCCTTATGATCGAGTTGTAGGATCTGGGTCTTAGTTTCCTTCATGATAGGCTGGTGAAATCAGAATTAAATCAGTCCTTATTTTCTCTGTTTTCTTTAGTTCATGTGCAAAGTACAGTGATTTGAATGTACAGTACTCAGTGCCTAGGGCTGTGAACCTACAAAAGATTCTATCTACACAGATGTTCATCAACAGAAGCCAATCCCATTCAGAATTGTGTCATTGAATAATTATGCCTTATGTTTTATTGGAACCAAATCTTTTATCTATGATTTGTGATGTCATACACACTTAGGGAAAGCTATGGTTTGACTACCTCCTCAGTCACGTAAATCAGATCAAATCTACAGTACAGTAGTGGCTGGATACATACAGTAACATATGTCAGTTACAATGGACCTCATCAGAACCATTTTTCCCCCAAGTTGCTTCCTCTGACATTACACTGATATGCTCCCCATTGAGCGGCAACTAACATCATGACATACAATGTCTGGTTGCTTGATGCAGCCATGGCTCATTGACTGTCACATTTTTATATTTGCATAATCCATTTGAAAAAGAGTTAGAGAACAGAGGAGACATGATGTTCTGAATCTGTTTTTAGTTACTCAAGATGCTGTAAGATTCTATTAGCCATAACAAGATCTGATCTCTGGTATTTCAAGCACAATGTCTGTTATTTATTAACATCATGCTTTAGGTAGAAAACTTACATTTTAAAGAATACAACTAATTTAAACTCATTCAATTATCAATTTTGAAAGAAAATTTGTTTAAACAACTAGATTAAATGTAACCATCACAAGAATAATGAGGTTTAAATGCATTCTCTGACTTTTTATATAGTTATTTCTATAAGCTTAACAATAAGTAAAGGCAAAAAAGCTATTTTGATGTAACATTAAGACCATACAATTAACATTTAAAAGTCAGGAAAATACAAAAAATTGGAAGCAACATTAACTAAGACATTATATAGCTCATATATTTCATGTGTGAGTGAGCAGTTCAATGGCTAGATAAAATAAAGCCTGTGACTCAGCATGTGCTACGCAACAAGAAAAAATAGCATTCATAGAGAAGAAAAAAACAACAAATATACAAAACAAGCTACAAACAAAAAGCTCCTTTCAATCAACATCTACTGGAAAACTTCAGTCCATGATGGTTTATTTACATATTATCTATCCTTATATCCATCCGTGTGAGCAGACTTGCTATTGGAATCAATATCCTATCAAGCTTACCTTCTTTAACTTAAAATATAAAACATATGTAGCATACTATAACAAAGAACCATTGAACCTGACTCAGAAAGAGCCCTTTATTTTTGGAGTCTGTTCCAGAAGCAAATCCAAAATGTCATCTTGTTGCCTATGAATATAGCTGGAAAATTCCAACACCAAGAGTAAGGGGTGTAACCAGTGCAGAAAACTGAATGGGAGGGGAATTGGACAGGAGTCCTCTAACTGAATTCAAGTAGATATCAACAGCACACCTTAATACAATAATAAGTATTAGTTAACGATAATATTAGGAGTATGGGGCAGGAGGAGGCATTTTCCCTAACGTGGTCATCCCTCTTCTGGCAAGGTTCTCTTACAGATAATAAATAAAATAATAGAAGAAATAAGATGTATCTGACTAGAAAGGCAGAAAAAGACACTTCACTTATACCTGCATTCTCTTAGAGGTAATCACTCTATTCCCTTTGACATCCGTTGCTAACTCAGGTGAGGCAATGATGAAGTTCAAGCATTCTTTCCCACTACATGCCAACAGCTCTACTATCAGGGAGTCACAAAAATCAAAATGGCTTCCTCAAACAAAAGTGTGTCATTACAAAGGCAAGTTAATGGTTAAATAGTACCTCTCCAGCCAGAGAAGGGCAATAACATACATATGTTAGTATACATTTAAGAACATAAAGAATGATACAGTAAGATATCCATTTAACAAGACAAACAAGAATAGCTAATACTTAGCAGAGGTCAAGCTAAGCTCAGTACAGCTATAGAGGAGTGAGAACACTGCTGGCTGTATGCCACTTTTTCAGTTCTCTGGATTCTGTTTTCAGCCAGGGACTGGTCTGGATTCTGGTATAAAGTAGAGTAGACTGAGAGCTCCTGTAAATTATGCTTTGTTGAAAAACACCCCCACCACACTTATAATAAAGAAGAATGGCTAGAATGTGGAGGCCACATACCCACCTCTCTATCCACCAGCCATGTCTCAAAAACACTCTTAGCACACAGACTGCAAGGGGAATCAAGGGAATCACCTTACACCAAAGGAAGTCTCAAATAACTGCTTTAGCGAGCTTTATATCCTTTATGGTAGTGAAGCCTATGCAAAAGAATCATCCTGGAACCAAGAACCAGGGTCTATCATAGTCAAATGAGCTTTAGTTTCCATTACAGATGGAGCCTTAACTTTTAACAACTCCCAGCTGTGCTATTACTTTAGTGACCAATACAATAATTCTACAATAAGGTCAACTTAACCACTGTGTTTCAGAGACAAAGGATGATCTTATGGTTAAGGCACTGGATTTGACACAGAAGTTCTGCATTCAATTCCTATCTCTGTCATGGACTTCCTCTGTGACCCTGGAGTGAGTCTTTAATCTCTGTCTCGGCTCCTCATTTGTAAAATTGTGATAATATTTCCTCTCTTGTCCTCTTTGTTTGTCTTGGTCTCTTTAGACTGTAAGCACTTTGAGGGTAAAATGATCATCTTATTATGTGTTTGAACAGCATCTAACATAACAGTGGTTTGATTTTGATTGGGGCCTCTAAACATTACTGTGGCGTATTTAAATAAATACATCTATTAATAAAATATTAAGGGCTAGGCAGCATTCCAGATTACAGAGATGTACATTTTGGTAAATGTAACTGAAACTAATCTTAAATAAAGGTTTGCTTAAATACAGTGGGTCTATGAAGGTCAGTAATTAAAATACACCCAGAATACTAGATGGGTGAATTACTATAAATTGAAATAAATCAATATACTGAAATAATTTTTTAAATAATAGAAATAGCTTTGTGAGCATGCAGAATGCATTACCTTAGCTTTTCATAACATTTAAAATATATTGGACCATCCCCAAAATGACAATTTTGTCTGTAGATGGGTTTGGATGGGTTTTAGCTGTGATTCTTGCTGAATATTACCAAATGGTGTAGAAGGGAATTGCTCCTTCATAGTATACTTGTCTTGTTTGCATTAGGAAAGTTTTGGGTGTGACTGCTTTATGTACTTATAGGATTTTCTTTAGTTTGGCATTTGTCCTTTTTCCCAGTAGAATACAGGGTCTAATTTCACATGTGGCTTGAACATGCCTAGTTTGGCTACCCGTACCACTAGGGAGTAGGAGGCAGTTCCATATGTAGAATATTTATGAACACCACTATACTGTAGGAGTTATCCAAGTTGCTGCCTCACATTATAGAATGCATCTGGACTCATTTAGCCATGTGAAGCAAATTTTTAAAATGTCAAATGTGTGCTATAGAATAGTTCCTTGAGGCAGAGGAATGACATTTGTGCTGCTTTGCTGGTATCATCAGCCTGAGAAGGAGAATATATCTGGCATCACATTTAGTCTGATAAACATGATGATAATAAGATAAAATTTCCTTAAGCATTGGCAGCATGTATTTACTACTACAACCCCATCAGGGCTGTCAGGTTACATAAAAAAGGCAATAACAGAAGACAGTTGCAGGAAGTAGGTTATGTAATGAGATCAAGCCAATGAAAGTCTGGCATCCAACGGTAATTCTTCTAACAGTGCACGCTGTCTGCTTATCCACTGAAAGAGCCTCCTGCACACAAGGACTAAAACTAGATGTAACAAATGACTGCCAGGGAACACAGAGGATTCCTTGCAGGTAAATTTGTCAAATAGCAAAAATTCATAACTGAAGTTAATTGTCCAGTTCCTGACATTCACAAAAACCTACAGTACAGAAACTCTCATCCTGACAAATATGAGCAACCAATTGTTAAAACAGTCTGAGAAAATGATTCAAATGAAGGAGACAATGGATGCTAACAAAGCAGGAAACTCAAGTGTAAATTGGTAGGTTTTCAGTTGCTTTGGTTTTATAATTTGACATGTTTAGATTGATGTATAGGTACCTGCCAGTACTACTACTTTTAAGGATCTGGCAGTATTTCCATTTTCAACCTCATTTTTCAGGGGTTAATAACTTTGCCATAAAAATTCAATGCAAGCAGAAACTTGATCTTGATGCTCAGAAGAGTGTTTTCTTTATTCATTTTTGAGACAAGGGCAATAGGCAATGCAGTGGATGAATAGCCTAGCCTTTCACCTCTGGGAACTTCAATCCAAAGAATTTCAGAGTAGGTTTTTTTCCATCCAAGGATATAAAAGTAGTTCACAAACATTAAGACCAAATTTTCAAAAGCGTGCATGGATACAGTCATTCAGACAGAGACCTCAGGCTTGACTGAAGGTCACAAAGAAGATGACCATCCTGAGAATCTTCAAATTGTGTAGCCTGCTGCATCTGGGTTGCCATAACGCCCTAGGGCTTGAATGTTCTGAGCTGCTTCTGCTTCGTTGGGCTATGATCTGACTGATGGACATTTAAAGTTCTTTTTTCTTTCCCGTGGCGGAGATGGGGCAAACAAACAGATTTTGCTTCCCTCTGTTAGTATTTGAGGCACAGCAAAACTAGGAAGTGCAAGTGAAGATGGTCGGCCAGTAGTCCTCTATTGGCTCGTCTACATGTTAATCATGCTTCAGAAGAAGGAGGTATAGGCAACCCCACTATTTATCTCTCCCATAATTATGTTTCTAACTGAAGTTTTTAGAGTTGCAAAGCCTTCAAAAAAAAAAAACAAACCCTGAATGTAGTTACAGGTTCCTGGGAAAAGAAAGCTGTTCTCTGTTTCCTCTAACTCTTGGTGGTCCCCCTCTATTGATTTATAGTGGCAGGGATGTCATCCTCTTGAACAGTTCCAATATCTACTTCAAAAAATGTTGGAGATGCTGGCCAGGCAATGGCTTGTGGTTACAGGCAGGTTCAGAACTTTGTTATTTAGCTGTGTGTCCTGTTATGCCTCTTTGCCATGAGGTGTTTGGAGGAATAGAGGGTTGGCATGAGGGCCTTACCTGTCTTAATGTCTATTCCATCCCACCCCCCACAAAATAAAAAAGAATTCTGCTGAGGATGGAAAACTCCTGTTCACTGTGTTTGGGATAGCTCCCTGTACTGAAAAACTGAGGTGCTGAGGCTTTTCAGTTACAGGAACACAAATGTCAGACATGATGTTCTGTGAATATGTGTTTAAAAAAGAACAGTGTGGAATCATTCTGGATACAGTTGCCTGAAAAACTAAGGCAAACACTGAGCAATGCAGTAATTCACTATAGCACATGGGCAGAATTCATTAGCTTCATTTCCTCATATCTGGAGCTTCTTTTATGGCAGTTGCTGTTGGGATTCCACAATGGGCCAAAGGCAGCCCATGAGAAGGGTGCTGTAGTGCTTGTCACTAGAAGGAAGAGTGAGTGTTGGTGGGTGGGGGAGGGAGATATTTAGGGAAAGAAGATGAATGTATGGTCGGTATAGCATGGAATTTTACAAAAGTAGCATGGGCAGCCAACAATGAGCTCCATTTCCATACACATGTATATATATAGAAATGGGACAATATTTTAAAAATCATGGAAAGTCAATGTGTTTTGAAAACTTGTGCCATCTGGTCAGGAAGGTGTCTAAAAAGCATGAGAACTTGTGACTAGAATCCATGATGCCTGATGTCAAGTGGTAGTGTTAGTCCCAGTTCCAAACTTAGATAAAAAATGAGAGTCCCATGGCACCTTAAAGACTAACAGATTTCTTTGGGCATAAGCTTTTGTGGGCTCCAACCCACTTTGTCAGATGCATCTTACATGGGTTGGAGTCCACAAAATCTTATGCCCAAAGAAATCTGTTAGTCTCTAAAGTGCCACAGGACTCTTGGTTTTGCGTACACAGACTAACAAGGCTACCCCTGTGGAAACTTCCTTAGACCAAAACTGAAAATAAATCTGGTCATTTTAATGTGGTGTCTAAGGCAGACTTGCCAACATAAGAAAACTATTAAAACATGTCTGACTGGATCTAGATTGGATCTAGCATGGAACTAGATCTGTTCAGGAAATTTTAACCAAAACAGTTTTTCCTTTAGAAAATGCTGTTTTGACTACACTGAAAGAATCTGGACAAAAAAGAAAACACTCCAAAAATCTTGAAGGTCTTCATGAAATGTTTTCCAGAAAATTTATTTCCCAGCCAGCTCTGGAAACAGCCAGTAGTGAGTACAGGTCATGAATAAAATGCATTGGCATAGTTATGTGGACTTGGAGGGAAACTGCAGACATGAGTCAGCCAAAGAATCCAGCTGGTAGAAGGAAAAGCAGCCAAAGCAGGCACCTCTGCTCATTCAGAGCTTTTAAAAGTTTTGATTGAACTTTCTTTGCCCTTGCTGATTGGGTGTTTGCCTCAAGTTTCCAGCACTCCTACCTTCCTTCACCTCAGCTTCACTCCATACTTTCCCCTTTTAAGTATTTCTCTTTGATCCTGTTCCCTCTCTTTCCTCTTAGCTGATCTCCTCCTGACTCAGTCCAGTCAAAATAAACAAACAAATAAAACCATATGGAAGTAATAAGTCATTTACAGCCATCCTGTTGTTCACAATGTCTGTATGTATTAACACTCCCCCCAATGTTATCTGTTTTGGCTATTTAGATTGTAAACTGTTGGGCCAGGACCATCTACAATTCTGAATTTGTAGTGCCTACCACAATGGGGCCCCTTGCTTGGCTCACCCTTGGCTCTACTATGGTAAATACGGCATCTGTTGAGCAGTTACATTATGCCAGTTTCATTCAACTTTATTGCTGCCTGAGCTTAATAAATATTGACATGAAAAGGATGAGAATACTTAGAAATCAATTCATTTGATAATTTGTACATTAGAAGAGTGTAAAAAAAGATACTAGTTTCCCTAGATATCTTCCCCATCACAACTGGGTCTTCTTTTTAAAACATAAAATTCTTCAGACTTTTACTATTTAATAAAAGAACATACATGGACCCTGTTAGGCCCCACTCCTGCAAATACATAGGCATGTGAAGATTAGTGGTAAAGTTAACCATATGCCTAAGTCTTTGGTAGAATAGAGGCCTTAGTATTTAACATGTTAAACTAAATTCTAAATTTTAAATTTTAAATATTTTTGTAGCTGGCTATTGTGCATATAAAGTAAGCTTTATTCATTTTTGTAAGCATCTATATCTATGTCAGCATCAAAATGGCTCCATAACACAGACTGATTGTTACAATAGACTGCTAATGCAATAAGGATTTTAAAATTACCTGTATATAGAGGGCCAAATTCTGCTCGTTGTTATACCAGAATAATTCTACACTAACCTTATCCACTTAAACAATATTTAAAGATTATTTTAAAAACCTTTTCCTTTAATACCTGTCAGCTCAATAACTGTGAATACATGAATGGTATCTACAGAAAGTGACATTTTAGTGATGAAGGAGCACAAGGTTGATGAGGCGGAGTAGCATAGAGAGAAATTTTCAGACCTTAACTGTCAGATGAGTTCTAACTGCTTTACAGTGCTCCAGTAACAAATGCAGGGTCAGAACTCCAGTGGATTCCCCCATCCATGAAATTCCAGTGACACATAACGCTAGGTGGCTCAGGGGCAATGGAGGTGGGCCTATCCCATCCTGCTTTCACAGATTCCAGAATAGTAGCATTCTAGGGACATAAGTGGCATATTAGATTATAAATGATGTGCTCCAAGAGCTCTGGCTATTTTGTATAAATATCTGCCTTGAGACAACTGTTCTACAGACTGCTTTAAGTCAAGAAAAAGGGCCAGTAGACACACATGTAGGCCCAGAATTTGGAAGGCTTTTCTCTCCAACTACCTGCTCAAAAAGTGGGCTGTCATTTTTCTTACTTGTTTGCTGTATGGTGCTTTGATTTTGATGAAGTGGTAACATATTTCAGACCTTGATGACAGGTAACAATACATACCTGGTATGCTCAGGTGGAACTAAAAGAGGAGTGTCAGTTTTAAGTTTGGATTTCTTGAAGTTCAAGAGTTATATTTACTGTTTTTATGAAATACAGGAATAATATGCTCCATGCTAAGTAAAACAAAGGCAAATTATGTGTGGCATCACCACACAGTAAATGGCACAATGCTTATAGATATTTCCTTTACCCAGTTAACTTTATCAGAGGAGACAAATTAGGAACATATGCATTTTCATAGACTTCTCAGATGAAACTTCACACAAAGGAGCTAGACTTACAGTGAATGGGCAAAACCAAACAGAAATAAAAATATATTTCTTTGTCTTCAAAACAAAATCCTATAAAAGCCAAGAACAGTTTGAAAACCATTTTCATGCGAACAAGAAAATGCTAATAAAGCATAAGATACTTTATAAACTATTTGTCAGAGCAGGTCAAAAAATAATCATCAGAATAAGTTCTCAAAAATGCTCTTTCTGCAAAATCAAAAATATTTAGTTTTGCTGAAAAATCATGAATCCAAATGACAGCTGGTTTTAGCTGCCCACCTGAAAGACGTCAATTTTACTTTCCACCAGTGAAACTGACAA
The DNA here is from genome assembly GCA_007922195.1 of Podocnemis expansa. Lineage (NCBI taxonomy): Eukaryota > Metazoa > Chordata > Testudines > Podocnemididae > Podocnemis > Podocnemis expansa. The sequence goes on from ML682066.1 coordinate 394,394, forward strand.
AAGCTCTCCTAAAGGCTGCTTAAGCTGTTTAGCTTCCTTAAAATCCATCTCAATTTCTCTGGCCCTGAAGCAAGTCAATCGGGTCAAGACTGAGCAGTGGGGCTCTCTGACTTTCCAGATGGTGGAATAAAATAACATGTTAATTTCACAAGTGGAATGGATTTTTTTTCTTGAAAACATTTGCTATGAAAAGTTTTGCAGTCCTGACAATTCAGGCAAGTTTGGGACACTTGTTTTGTCTTAATGTGAAAATTTTACAGGAAGTTACTTCTATTTTATGGCCCATCTTTACTATTTATTGTACAGATACTTTTCACATGGTACTTATTCAATTTTCTTTGAGGATCTCACAATGCTTATATATCAGTGATGTATGCCTCATTGACCCTGTTAGTTACTATTCCTGTTTTATAAATATTGAAACTGAGTTACACAAAGTGATTAAGTTAATTCCCCCTGATCACACAGTGATTAAGTGACACAGCTGGAATTAAAACTCAGCTCTCCTAACTATCTATTTCCAAGATATCTGTGGTTTGGTACTGTCTGCTTAGTTCTGGTTTGTGAAGTTCAGGTGAGAGCTGTGGAGTGGGAATCTTCAATCTTATGTGGCTTGCCTAGTGTTCATCAGAGTTTTAAATTGACTGGCCTGTTCCCCATGAAAGAAAGTCCACATTAGGAGCAGGATTATTCTCTCAGTCACTGCCCACGGAGGCAAGTCAGACAAGACTCTTCTGGAGTGTGAAACTACTTTCACTGAGTCCCCTGAAAGCCACCTGCCCTGCAGGGTCAGGACTCTGAGTTGAGTGGGATGAGGCCAGAGGGATGGCAGGTGTCCTGAGGCAGAATCCCCCTGATGATGCTGCAAGAACTGTGAAGCATAAGATAATGATGATCCAATCATAATTATTTCCACATGTCTCTCCTTTCTTTAGCAAACCAGCTTGATGGGTTTTTGAAGACTATTGGGGGCAGGGGACAGGGGACAGGAGGCGGGCAACATAGGAGCTTTTGATGGACCATTTTACTGTGGAGGAAAGGGAGCTTCTGTAGACATGGCCCAAGATATGTGTGTGACCCACCACATGCATGAGGAATGTATAGGTTTGGAGGGCCTGATCACTACTTTGCAAATATTCTCACCTAATGCAGTGATCTTACAGAAACATTGCAAGTATAAACTGAAAGTTCATTTAGCTAATTCCAGAATAGAGGAAGATATAACCCCAGTATAATCTCCTCTTTCTTTCTCATGACATGGCTGTTAAACACCAGATGAAATGAAAACTAACTGACAAACCTCTGTTTTGCAAACCAAACAGAAAGGGAAGTTATTCAACACTTTAGTATTGCTGTGAAAAAACACCAAAGACACAGTGAGGCAACTCCTGAAGCGTTGATGCCTTGGAAGCAACAGACGTTATTGTGCAACAAAAAGCCAAGAAAGAGTATTTCATCTGTTTTCCTGTGATCCTTGCTTAATGCAACACAATTGCTCATTTAGTATATCATTACATTCTTATTTACCAAGGGCCTTACAGCTAGGAAGCCAGCAGATGGCAAGAAGATGCTCACCTGACTCTTTAGGATCCTCATGAGGCAGAGTAAGTAGGTGAGATAGTGATTGGGTGAACTTACCCCACAAAATGGTAATAGCCTAAATTCATTTTATCATGTATTTATTGGATCATATATTTTATGTATTAGTAAAATATAAGCTAGTGCATGATCAGTATAACTAATATAATGGTTGGCCTAATTTTTAGGATGGTCTTTTAATAACCCTTTTTGGTAAGGAGTGCAAGCAAAACTATTTGGCTTACTAAATATTCTGTTATTCAGTTCTTGAAATGTCTTTGGTTTAGGCTTCAGGACAAGGATGAAGTGAATGAGAAGTTACAATAAACTCACCAAATATAATCAGAATAAATAACAGTTGTCCCCAAGGCCTCTTTAAAATATTAAGATTGATAGTTCTGCTATTGTTAATAAACATGTTATATCAACTGGCATGTGCAGAATCGTACATTTGATTAGAATTATTGTTATGTAACAAATCAAAGGAGAGGGGTGTTGATAAAAAGCATGGTGTCATCTTGTATTTAAAGGATGTATGGAGACTTAAGTCCTTGCCTTTGTTTATATGAAAGCTTTGGGTATGGGTTTAAGTCCACTGAAAGCCCCTTAAGTTGTCTTAAACAAAAACAAAGCCAAGTCTATATTTAGAAATTAAGTCAACTTAAGCAATTGCTTAAATTGACTTAATAACTTCTGCCTTGTAAGTCAGCTTAAGCATTTAAATCAACTTTACAGGGCAGGGACCACCCCCATCCCTGACCCAGGGCGTGATCTGGCTCTGCAGCCTGATCCAGCCCTAGGGGGCGGCAGGGGCTGGCAACCAGTTACTGCAGCCTACAGAGAGGGCCTGGGACCCAGATTGGTTCCCCAGCCGCTCTCTGTGAGCGGTCAGGGCTGGCAACTGACTCCTGCCCTGGCCACTTGCAAGCAGCCAGGGGCACACAGAGCCGACTCCTGTCCTGGAAGCTTGCAAGCAGCCAGGGGAGCACAGAGTCGGCTCCTGCCCTGGCCCCTTGCAAGTGGCCAGGGGCACCTGGAGTCAGCTCTTGCTGTGGCTGCCAGGGCAGAAGCTGACTCTGGGTGCCCCTGGCTGCTTGCAAACAGCCAGGGCAGGACTGAGTTGCCAGCCCCTACCACACACAGAGAGGGGCTGGGAGCCTGATTAGGCTCCCAGCCCCTCTCTGTGAGTGGTGGGGGCTAGGAGCCAGCAAGGAGACTGCTCAATTTCACAGGCTTTGTGTCTGTGAAACTGACCAGACTCTGACCAGGCTCCTAGCTCCCACAGCCTGCAGAAAGAGGCTGGGATCCAGATCTGGCTCCCAGCCCCTCTCTGCAGGCTGCAGAGATGGGTCAGGAGCCCAACTGGGCTTCCAAACCCTTGCTACTGGTGGCAGGAGCCGGCTTCCAGCCCCTGCTGCCTGCTGTAAGGGGCTGGGATCCCAAACTGACTCCCTGCCACTTGCCACTGGTGGCTGAGGCCAGATCACCCCCCCCCCCAAAGCTGGATTGGGCTCCAGGAGCCCAATCAGCACTGGGGGGCTAGGGTGGCTCCAGGTATGTCTGCACACATATGTTGACTTAAAGTTGACCTTGTTTGGTCAATTTCCAGGGGCCCAGCAATGTAGACATAACCTTCGTCTGTATATGTTCAGCTAAATCATTGGCCTGACATATCTCAATTGATCCCAGGGGTGTTGTCCTTTATACTTATGCTGAAATAAACCTGTTCCTTGGATTTCAGCTCTAGCCATGTTTTTTGTGTGCTACAACAATCAGATGTTGTCTGCTTTGCTAGGTTTACAAGGTAACCTGCTGGCCTGCTGGTTGTCCTAAAAACATCCTTACAGGCATATTATACTATTTTTACAAGGATTCTTCTTTAGCAATATAGTTAATCTGCTAATTTATAGGAGTTTGTTAATCCTCTTTTTGGCACTTGCTTTGGATTTCTAACAGTTACATTGCTCAAGTGAATTCTTCCTCTTTCTACCTGGGGAATAAGATAAGCAAGTTCTAAAGGGACAGCTGTGTTTGTCTAATTCAGTAAAACAAACAAGGAGTCTTATGGTACTTAAAAGACTAACACATTTATTTATTGCATGAGCTTTCATGGGAGAAAATCCCACTTCATCAATTGCTTTGAAGATGCGGGAATTTACAGAATGGGAGTGTAAAACAACTGCCGACCCTTCCAAGGGGGAGGGGGTGGCAAATCAGGGTCTCCAGCCCTTCATAGGGTGAGACCACCAAGTCTTTAGCTTCTTGGCAGGGCAATAGTTCCAAAGTCTCATCACTCTGTGGGGCCAGGTATCAAGTCTCTAGCCCTCTTGGTAGGGCAAAAGTCACACGATCTCTAGGGTATGGGAGGGGGTGAATGGCAGTGCCACCTCTTGGGTCCATAACCTGAGAGGGGGCGCTCAGTGCAGGAAGAGGAATCAGTGGAGGTGTAGGGTCACACAATTCCACTGTGTCCCAGCCCAGGTCCCCAGCAGGGCCTGGGGTTTCTGTGCAGGGGTCAGCGGGATCCTGGCTGCAAAACATTGACCCCAAGGGTTGGTGTTTGTATTCCCCAGTGCCAATCCTGGCCCCACTTCCCAGCAGTACCTGAGTTGGAGGCTCCTCCATGGGCTCCTCAGGGTAGTCATTCAGGAGTAGATTGTAGAACTCCTCCATCTCATCAAGCAGTGGCAGCTCCAGAAGCCCATGAGTTTTGTCAGCGGATGGCAACTCCTCCAGGTCACATGTCTTGGTGGCCAAGGGGTCCTCACCCACTGGGGTAGCTTCTCCAAGTCATGAGCATTGGGTGGGGGCTCGCGGTCCCTGGTGGGAGGGGTTCCTTGGGGTCCAGTGGGCCTCCTTGCTGGCGGCTCTTCTGTGGGGCTGGTGATGGCCCAGGGTTTGGGCATTATCTCCCAGTCTCCAGCCACCAGTGGTCCCTACCAAATACCTGGTCCCTGGTCTGTAGGCCATAGCTCAGTTCTTCCGCAGGGTGGCCCAGGGTCAGGAGGGAGCAGACACATGTCCTTCCTCTGCAGTAGCTGGAACTGGACTGAACTACCTGCCTCCCTTCTTATACTTTCTTCCCTAGCCCTCTGCTTCCAGCCTGACTGACAAGTTGCTCCTGGCTCCCCCCCCCCCGCAGTCAGGCAGCTCCCTGTGGGCTGTCTCCATGGGGAGCTGTGTCTTCCTGCTACACCCCCCCTCTCCCAAGTTCAGCCCCATGTCTTCAGGGCTGGACTGGCCACCCTTGGACAATCTAGACAGACTATCGGCTTTCACGTTGTTGTTACTGGCCTGGTGTTTGATGGTAAAGACGAAGGTTTGCAGGGTGAGGTACCAGCGCATGAGGCGGGCATTGGTGTCCTTTCTTCGGTGGAGCCATGTTAGAGGTGCATGGCCCATGACTACCACGAAGGGGGTTCCTAGTAGATACTAGTGGAGGGCCTCTATGGCCCACTTAATCACCAAGGCCTCTCTCTCCACCAGGGAGTAGTTTCTTTCTCAGGGGAACAGTTTTCAGCTCAAGTATAAAATTGGGTGCTCTTCCCCATTGATAGTTTGTGAGAGGACTGTGCCAAGTCTGACCATCAAGGCATCTGTCTGGACTACGGCTTCCTGGTCAAAGTCTGGGCTGTACAAAACTTGTTCTTTACACAAGCAATCCTTTAGTCTCTAGAAGGCCCCTGTGCAATCGGCCGTCCATCACATCCATTGGGGCTGAGTCTTTTTCAGTAGCTCTGTCAGGGGAGCAGCAATGGTCACGAAGTCTGGTATAAACCACCAGTAATAACCAACTAGGTCCAAGAACTCTCTCACTTGTTTCTTGGTGGTTGGGGTGGGCTGTTCCTGGATGGCCTCTACTTTTTTGACCAACGGTTCCACTTGTCCTCACCCCAGAACATAACCCAAGTAGGTGGTCTCCTGGAATCGGATTCGACATTTGGCTGGGTTGGCTGTTAGCCCTGCATCCCAGAGGGTTCGCAGTACCACTGCAACTTGTGGTAGGTGGTCTTTGCAGGTGTCACTATAGATTACCACATTGTCCAGGTAGGCCACCGTGTAGGCTGTGTGTCCTTCCAGTAGCCTGTCCATCATCCGCTGGAACGTCACAGGGACTCCGTGGAGGCCGAAAGGCATTCGAGTAAATTGGTATAAGCCCAAGGGAGCGGCAAAAGCCGTTTTCTCTTTAGAATCTGGTGTCAGGGGAATTTGCCAATAGCCATTTGTTAGGTCTATTGTGGATATGTATTGCGCCCTCCTAGCCTCTCCAGCAGTTCATCTATGCAGGGCATTGGGTAGGCATCAAATTTTGATATCTCATTGACTTTTCTAAGGTTGATGCAGAACTGCTTCGTTTCATCAGACTTGGGCACCAATACAATGGGGCTCCACCATGCACTTTGTGATTGTTCAGTGTTGCCCAAGGCCAGCATGTCCTGAACCTCTTATTCCACAACCTTTCACAATTGGTGGGGCAGTGGGCGAGTGGTTTCTCTAATCACCTCTCCTGGATTGGTGTGGATAGTATGGAAAAACTCCATTGCCTGTCCAGGTGTGGTGCTAAAGGTATTTGAGAAGGCTTTCAGAAGCTTCCGGGCTGGATGTAGTTGGTTCTCTGTCAGAGAGTCCCCAAGGAGGGGCTCCACTGGATCAGTGGGGCGAGGAAGCTGGGGGCCCAGTTCGGGTTCTGGAGGATAGGGTGTGATCATGAGTGCCTCTCTTTCTTTCCACACTTTAAAAAGGTTTATGTGATAAATGTGCATCTTCTTTTTATGGTTGGGTTGGCTGACTTCATAGCTGACAGGTCCAACCTGTTGGAGTATGTCATAGGAGCCTTGCCACCGGGCTAGTAGCTTTGAGCGCTCCGAGGGTAGAAGTACTAAAACGTAGTCTCTGGGCATGAAGGTTCAAGCCTGGGCTCCTTTGTTGTACCCCTTCTTCTGTGCCACGTGGGCTGTGAGTAGGTTCTTTTTGTCTAATTCTCCCATCCTCATGAGGTTGTTGCTGAGCATCATCACATACTGGAGAAGCGGCTTCCTCCCAGGTTTCTCAGATCACATCCAGCAAACCTCATGGTTGTCGCCCGTACAGTAGCACAAAGGGTGAGAACTGGGTGGAAACAGGTGGTACCTCCCGGACTGCTAACAACAGGAGTGGGATCAGTTGGTCTCAGTGCCAGAGCTCTTTAGGGGGAAATTTTCGCATCATTCCTTTGAGAGTCCTGTTAAAACATTCAACGAGTCCATCCATTTGTGGGTGATATACTGAAGTTCAGAGTTGTTGGATCTGCAAGAGGCCACAGACCTACTTCAACACCCATGAGCTATGTTCCCTCTAAGCTGTGCGTGTGTGCACACGCACACAGGTTGTGAAAGCTGCGCACGCAACAAAATAAGGCATGCACAAAAAAAATTCAACAGTGTAAATATTTTTATGCTACTTTAAGAAAGTTGTTTCAAGTAGCATGTTTCAAATAAGGTTTTGTAATTTATAATATAACTTCCATCATGATGCCAAAATAAGTATATTAGTAGCATCCTACACACTTGTTTTGTTGTGCTCACAAGTTGGACCACACTCACTGGAGTGTGCACAAATTTGCACACCAGTTCTGAAAATTTGCACAAAAGACATTTTTTGTGCACACAGCCTGCAAAAAATAAGAGGGAACATTGCCCATGAGGTATAGCTAGTACCTTGATCCAACAAGATTTCCTCTGGCAATCCAACATGGGCAAAGACCTTGATTATCTCAGCTGTAATATTATTAGCTGTTGCTGATTGCAGCAGGACAGCTTTTGGAAAGCAGGTAGCATAGTCTACCATGAGTAAGATGTACTGGTATCTGGATGCACTCTTCTGGAGGGGTCTGACCAAGTTCATGGCCACTCGCTCAACGAGGGTGCCCACTAGGGGCACAGGTACCAGCGGCGCCCTGGGTTTGTTAGCAGAAGCCACTAGCTGGCATTCTGGGCATGACAGACAGTATCATTTTACATCTGCATGAACACCAGGCAAATAGAAGCAGGCTAGAACACAGGCCTCTGTCTTCTCCTGTCCTAGATGTCCCACCACCAGGGCATCATGGGCCAGTTGGAGGACTGCCCTTCTGTGGCATCGGGGCACAACCGGTTGGGAGCGGGGTTCTTGGGTCCTGGATGACCCGGTAAAGGTGCTCCCACACCAACTCAAAGTGAGGCCACTGCACCATCTGCTGGAGACCTGTCGGCCTTCTGTCAATATCAGCTAACTGGTTGTAGGCTTCTCTCAAGCTGGGGTCCTCTCTCTGGTCTCGAATCAAGTCCACCACTGGCATCAGTGAGGTTGTTTCCTGATTGTCTGGTAGCTCCCTGTGGTTCCCCATGGGGCTTCCTGTCTGGGGCCCATCCCCTGGAGTCCTGGTGGGTTGATCTGGTGAATCACCTTCCAGAGCTAATGTGTCTTGGCTTCGTGTTTCGGTCATCTCAGACTGTACTTGATGGAAAAATGGCCAGTCCTGCCCCAGAACCACAGGGTAGGGGAGCTTAGGGGCTATTCCCACCAAAATTGTCTGGGTCTCTCCACCCACAGGGAGTGTCACCCAGATGCTGAGGTAGGTTTGGATGTCTCTATGGATGCACCGCAAGTGAATGGGGGCTCCAAGTGTGCCTTTTTGTAAAGATCTGCACTGGCAAATGAAAGTCTCCCTGTACCTGAAGTCGACTAGTGCCTGTAGGCTTTCACCCTCAAGAATAACTGGGGTCATTAAGCGAGGGTTAACATGTGGTAGCTCAGGGGCTTCGCCCACCCAAGGCTCCCCGTACAAGCAGTCCATAGCGGGGCAATGATGATACAAGTACCCAAACTGCCTGCAGGTAAAGCAGGGCCCGACATCCTTTACCCCTGTTGCAGACCGCACATCCATCTTAGCAGAGAGGCTTTTACAGGGTAGTTCTGGTGATCTGTCCCTTTCTGGACAAATTAGGCCTGTGCGAGGTTTGGATGTCGGACGATCAGGGGGTACCTTTGCGTGGGCCTGGTCTGCACTGGTGTTGGAGGGCAGGGCCTCCCTGAGATCACGGGACCATCTTTCTGAACCCAGTGCAGCTCGGACACCTGGGACAGGGGATGGGCTGCTTGGCCCTTCTGCAGCCAGAAAGTCTTCTATCCACTCCATGGTGTCCTGCAATGTAGAGGGTCAATATCGCAGGACCCATGTCCTCCCTTGCTGAGGCAGAAGGTGTATAAAGTGCTCCAGGGCCACCTGTTTGACTACTTCAGCCATTGGTTGGAGCCATCAACAGCATAAGTCCTTTACCACTTGTGCCACAGCTCATGGTCAGGCCCCAGCCAGGTAAGTCTGATTTCATAGGCGGCCACAATAAGTGTCTGGGCTTATATCCAATGCATCTAAGATGACCGCTTTTACGCAGCTATATTTTTGGGCATCTTCATCAGAGAGGCCTCAATAGGCTGCTTGGGCTGGTCCCATCAGATATGGGGCCAGCAGCTTGGCCCACTGTTCGATGGGCCATCCTGCAGCAGGAGCGACCCACTCAAATGTCACCACCAACGCCTCTGGGTCATCACTGGGGCCCATCTTTGAGAGGCATAGTGGCATTGTTGAAGCCAGGCCTGCTGCTGGACTGGCAATAGAGATCTCTGTTTTGCATATCAGCAGGGCTGTTAATTGCTCAAAACCCCTCTGCTGCTGTTCCTTCTGCTGAGCTGCCAGTTGCTGGACAAATTGTTGCTTTTGGGTGGCTAGCTGTTGAAACAGCTGCTGCTGCTGCTGCATCATTTCAGCCCACCACTTAGCAAGCTGGTCAGGTTCCATCTTGGGATTGGCTCTGCTAGTCTCCGTAGCTGGCAGCTGGGAGGAGAGTTCAGAATCCTTGGAGAAGGCACCAGTTGTAACACAGCTGCCCACACTACTGAGTGGGAGGGGGCGGCTAATCAGGGTCTCCGGCTCTTCATAGGTTTCAAATAGTTCCAATACTTCCAAAGTCTCAACCCTCTGCAGGGCCAGGTATCAAGTCTCTAGCCCTCTTGGTAGGGCAAAAGTCACACAATCTCTAGGGTATGGGAGGGGGAGAATGGCAGTGCCACCTCTTGGGTCCACCACCTGCAAGGGGGCACTTGGTGCAGGGAGAGGAATTGGTGGAGGCATAGGATCACACAATTCTATTGTGTCCCAGCCCAGGTCCCCAGCAGGGCCTGGGGTTTCTGTGCAGAGTTCAGCGGGGTCCTGGCTGCAACACGCTGACCCCAAGGGTTGGTGTTCATATTCCTCAGTTCCAATCCCAGCCCCACTTCCCAGCAGTACCTGCGTTGGAGGCTCCTCCATGGGCTCCTCAGGGTAGTCAACCAAGGGTAGATTGTAGACTCCTCCATCTCATCAGGCGGTGGCAGCTCCAGTAGCCCATCAGGTTTGTTGGCAGATGGTAACTCCTCCAGGTTGCACGTCTCGGTGGCCAAAGAGTCCTCACCTGCCAGGGGTAGCTCCTCTAAGTTATGAGCATTGGGTGGGGGCTTGCAGTCCCTGGTGGGAGGGGTCCCGCGGGGTCCAGCGGGCCTCCTTTCTGGTGGATCTTCCGTGGGGCTGGTGATGGCCCAGGGTTCAGGCATTATCTTCCAGTCTCCAGCCACAGGCGATCCCTGCCAGATGCCTGGTCCTGGGTCTGTAGGCCATAGCTCAGTTCTCCTGCAGGGCGGCCCAGGGTCAGGAGGGAGCAGAGAGACGTCCTTCCCGTTTGGTGGCTGGAACTGGACTGAGCTGCCTGCCTCCCTTCTTATACTTCCTGCTCCACCCCTCTACTTCCAGCCTGACTGACAGGCCACTCCTGGCTGCGCCCCCCTGCAGTCAGGCAGCTCCATCTGGGCTGTCTCCGAGGGAGGCCGTGCCTTCCTCCTACAGGGAGGAAAGGTGATCAAAGGATAAAAATACTCCTATTCTAGTCGTAACTGCTAACATAATTGAACACTTATTCATACATCTCATTTTCAATGTGAAGCAAAATTTATCTATCATAATTGCTAGGGTTGTTTACTGCAAGAGCATTTTGAAGTTCAAAATAAAATTTGTGTAGAGAATCAAAACTGCCTTTGGCAAATAATTCATCAGCAGTCATTAAGTTTCTAAAAAATTACATTTAACTACACTGAAAAAAAAACTACATTCAAAGGACATTCAGACCACAAAATCAAGCCTTCAAAAGTTATACTATGTCAGAATTAAGGTTGCTTATACAATCTTAATTCCATCCTCTTGTGTATGTGCATTATGACCCACTGTGTTTCAATACATGATCACATACTAACTTCTGCTCCTGAAGGCATTGTCATTCAAGTGCTGACAATTTACATAATGCTTTTAGCTTGGAAGGCTAGGCATTCATTTATATAATTTACTGGTCAATTTTTGAGTATTATCCATCTTGTTTGTAAAATAAGAGGTAAAAACTGCTTTGGACCAGATTTTCTGCAGTGCTCACCAGGCGTGTGACTGTCAGGTAGCCAGCTCTCTAATTCTTTGCCAAGCCCCAGTGGCTGTAAGGAGGTGGTGTGGGAGCTAGCTCTCAACCTCCCAGGAATTTCCCTTTGCTGAGGGAATTCTGAGCTAGGGGGATGCAGAAAATCACTACATTCTTTATGCCACTCAAGAGAATCTGCCACTCTGACTTCAAAAGCCAAATCCTACTTTTCTTGTGCGTCCAAATCTCCCAGCAGTTTGGAGACTGCAACCTCATCTTAAATGCACAGCCTACTCCTCTAGGCTCCTCCCATGTTGCTTAGTACTGCATCATACATAGGTGAGCCATATGGTCCTTAATTTTCCAATCCTTATGCATCCAGTACCTCCTTCTGAAGACAGGGGCAATTTTGGCTGAAAAGGAAAGGGGGATCAAGCCCTGAGACTGCAAGCTAGCTGATTAAAAGTTAGTCAAATGATTTGCTCAGTAAGAAGGTCAAATATTGAAACAATAATATTTCTGACTTGAAATAGTCTCTACACTCCTATCGGGCAAACAATCTATTTACAGATTACGTGCAGAGTAAGGCTTAGCTGTATGAACAAACTTGTGAAAAGAAAATCCTGCTGAAATTAAATACTTAAAAAAGATAGGTGAGTGGTGATTTTATGAAGTAAACAGTGATTGAAGACAGAAGAGAAAACAGCAGGGCTCTGCATGAAGCAAATTAATTCATGCTGGAGTTTTACACTCTTCAAGAAATTAAATTGCCTATTTCCTAATCAGCTCAGCTCCTTGGTATGTGATTTCTTTCCTCGTACTCCTTCCCTCTTTTTTAGCATGATTTGTTTTGTGTGAAAACCCCATAATTTATTTTGTTACTGTATTTTAAAATTATTCTGTATGAGGTTGCATTTCATTATATTGCTTTGAGGAATTCAGTGCACAGTGGGTATGGCCACACACACTTCTTATTTCGAAACAACAGAGGTTGTTTCGAAATAAAAAGTGCCATGGCCACACGACACACGGCCATTTCGAAACAAGCAAACAGCTTGTTTCGAAATGGCTGTGGTTGTTTTGAAACAACTTAAACCTCGTTGTGTTTCGAAACAGGGTTGTTTTGAAACAGAGGTTTCGAAACAGCCCTGTTCGGGCATGTTGTTTTGGAACAAAATGTTCTGAAACAACATGTCACCTTCCTCCCAGGGTGCTAAGCACCCTGGGAGGAAGGGCAGCCCCCCTTCAGCACCCTGGCCAGG
>ML682066.1:416685-528358 GCA_007922195.1 Podocnemis expansa
CTCCTTTGGGGCGATAAGGTGACTTCTTTGTTTGTTATTTTTGTGTGTTTCACATCTTCGTATGTCTTTGTGTATGTCTGTTTGTCATGTCATAGGCCTGTCTTCTTGTGGTTTCACCACCCTTGGGTGACACAGGCAGTTCTAGTGTAACTGTCCCTCCAACTGCGGGGTGCACAGGATCGAGCAGTTGGTAATGCTGTGTGGCAGAAATTTATGTCTCCATTCCTGCACAGTGAAACCACTCCTATCCCTTTGAACTCTGAATAGGTCTGCTGGTATATCAGTAGTAGCCTAGAATTCCCCTTTCCAGGTTGGGGAATTGCTCCTGCCCTTTCCAGGTTGGGTAGGCTGCAGGTCCCCCACTCTGTCTGAGGCAACCTAGAATTCTCCTTTCCAGGTTGGAGAATTGTTCCGGCCCTTTCCAGGTTGGGCGGACTAGGTTAAGCCAAGAAGGCAGGCTCTGGGAGGGGGGACTAGAAAGGGATGTCTGCCTAGGGTGAAAAATGGGATAGGGTCAGTCCATCCTGGAAAATAGTCCCCTAGGAAAAGTTCTGGTAAACTGGAGTCGACTTACGGGCACCGGGGTTTTTAAAAAAAAACAAAACAAAACAAAAGCTGATCGATCTTTGTCAAAGAAACTGGCCAAATTTATAATGGCCTCAATTAAAAGATTTAAATTTGAAAAAACTTGAGGTACCTCAGGAAAATCCTTGAAATTCTCCACCCTAAACAACTGGATTACTGGTATGTGTGGGCAGACATGCAGGACATGGAAGCCCAGCAGGCAAAATTGGCAATGACAGCCTGCAAGATTCCTGTATCCCCTCCCTATCATCAGGCCAGTGCTCCGGACTCTGATGAATGGCACCCTAATGCCATGCCTCAGTCTCTGGACCCTTCTCAGGCTCAAGCAGTGCACTGTGAAGCAAGTGGTCTAAGAATAATGGGGATAGGCAAAACTAAAATTGCTTTCCCCCTTTGGGTACTCTAGGGTACTATATGTATACTTACTTATTATGGGCCTGATTTTTGTTTGGTTTTATTTAAATGGAGTTGGTATACCAGGGATAATCATTTAAAGCAGTTTCTTAGAAAAAAAAATTTAAGGGGGCATAACCCCTACAAAACAGTAAAATATGTATTTAAATTGGTATACACATAAAAAAAATGTCTAAAAGGCACCGGAAATCAGTTGTCAGGAGTCTAAAGGACTCCCAGGACAAGCTAAAAACTCAGTTTAAAAGTTAAAAATTCCAAAATACTACTGGCCAGTCAAATTTGTTAAATAAACCCAGTACACCTCAAATGCCATTGTTATCCCCTAGCTTAAGCAATAAGCCCAGGTTCTTGTTTTCTTGGAAAAGGTGCATGCCCTGCGCTGTGGAATCGGGACCTGAGACTTGTTAACAGTAGTGATGTGAGAAAAAAAGGGTTAACAACTGAGGATGAAAAGCTGAAACAGGCTGTTATCAGAGCACTTCTGAAGAAAAACTCCTTACTGGCTGTGCTTTTGAAAGCCGTCCAGCAAAAAAAAAAAAGCCAGCAAAAAAGAGGGGGTTGCGGTAATAATCCACCCTTGCTGCCCTCCACAGAACCACCACCCCACCATGTCCCAAGTAAAAGTTCGGGCCCTGATTGCATCAAACGGGAACCCTAAAATGTGCAACGGAAATGTGTAAAATTTCAGCAATAATGGTAAGGGTATGGAAGAAAAAAGAAGCTGAGCCAGGGGATCATCCTGCAAAGGACATCTGACCCCTAGTTACAAATGAAGCTAAGGGACTATCTGGCGTGGCCCCTCAACAGGTACAGATCATGCAATCTGGTTATTTTGTGACTGTAATTTAATGTAATTAATGTGAATATTAATATTGGTATAATTTTGGTTGTCTTTTGTAAAGTAAGCTGTTGGTTTGAGCAAGTGATTTGTGGGAGTAGTGCAGAGAATCTGTTGTTCCCCTCACCTCAAGGTAACACAAAAAGCATTAAGTTATGAACATCATCCTGGGGATAAGATAGAAATGGGAACAAACCTTTGGCATTTTGGTAATGTTAAGGCACTAAGTAGGCCTTCATGTGAAAGTAATTAAGTTGTAGATTGATGAGGCTTCCCTTTGGAAGCCTTGGTCCAAAATTAAAACAAAAACTATGGCAAATGTGACAGGCCCTAAAAAGCCTGTAGCATGTTAAAGTGGTAGCTATAAGTTTAAGTTGTATAATATTAAATACTACAAATAAGCTGCAGATGGTAGGTTAGCTAAATTTTGCAGTGCTAATTGTGGCCACTAACTTTCCCCAGAGTCCCAAAAATAGTCTGCTCAGCCTCAAAAAGGGGGGTGGCTGGTGTGAAAACTGAATGGCATAAGCCATCCCGCTGAATGTCCTGCAGTTGTTTGTTAATTATAGGGATGCTTTGCCAATCAAATCATTTTTGCTCATCAGGGGTGTAATGTGGGGCTAAAGCAAAAATTTTGTGACAAAAAGGTAGCATGGTATTTACACCACTCCTGGGAGCGACCCGACCGTAAACTAATACTAGGCTCCAAGCCCAAAGCACCAGCTAAAGTCAGTCTCCTGTAAAAACTGGCTGGGGCCTGATATAATGTGTTTTGCTGTTCTTCGCTGTTTCTGCAAGCTGTCTTAGCCTTGAGCCTGAGTGTGTTAACTCAAAGCGGGCTTAATCCCCCCGCCTTCTCCTAAAATAATATAGATGGCTTAAAAAACCTTTTCCAGGGTCATCTGCAGCCATGCAAGGGATCCCTGGCTGCTAATGGGGATGTGGTATGGGGCGCATTCCAGCATTCTAAAAAAATTTCACATGCCACTATTGTGAACAATTGGGCCACTGAAAGACAAAGTGTCCTTACCAGCCCGGCCAGCAGGAAGGGACACTTGACTTTGCAACAATGCCTCCACTGCCCATGTCCCAACCCTTTAATCCTTAATTTCCTTCTCATGAGGACAGCCTGGCAAAAGGTTGCTTCCCCACACTCTGTTGCAGCAGTCCTTTTGTAAACTAAATACAGTACAGCATTTTTTCAGGCTAAATTAATCTAATATACATTTTTTATGTTGTCTTCAAACAATATTATTCTTATTTAATGTTCTGTTTTAAATCCCACTTCTTTATTCCCAGTTCTCCTGGATGGAAAACCTCATAATTGCTTGTTTGTCACCATTCAGTTAACAATGCCTTGAGTTAAATTTAAAGATACTCTTTACAAAATCCTAATTTTTCTTATAAAAAAAATGGGTCTTGTCAAAAAAAATTTACAAGGCAAGCTTGTGGTTAAATATGTTGTTTGTTTGCAAGACAAAGTATTTAAAAGTAACCCATTTTACTGGATCAATATTGTTATACCTGTACAATTTGTCAAGCCTATAATATTGGCAAGCCTGTAAAAACAAAAAGGGGACCTTTTGTACATTTTCAAATTAATTTCATACAAATGCCAAAGTGTATTTTTATAAATTTGTATTAGTTGTATGTACCTTTTCAGGATGGCTAAAAGACTGTCCTTGTGTTAAGCCGGTTTTTGCTACTGTTAGCAAAAGCTTTTAAAAAATCCATTTCAGGTTTTGTTAATCACCAATACAGAAGTCAAGTGCCATGGACTGCCAATGTGAATCCATGCTTCACACTGTACAAGTTCTACACCTCCAGAAAAACCCAGAAGAATTAACAACACAGGGTGCATGTGCTAGTAACCTCTCCCCTGTTGTTAAAAAGGATTTGCCAAGCCAAAGTGAAGAGGATTTGCCACTACCACATTCTTGATATCTGCAAAGAAAAATAATCTAGAGACTCTTTAGTACGGTCCCAACAAGTCTGTGGGGCTCCATGAAATCAAAATGTTGTCATTGTTACCTGTAATTTATATATGTGCAAATTTCTGGCTTCTAAAGTTTTTAAGGTATTCACTTCAATTTTGCTATAGTGTTTTGCAGTATAGTTTCTGGTATGTTATAATCCTTAATGTAAGCTTAAATTAATAAGGTTTAAATGTAACAAACTGCTGTGTGTACTCCCACTTCCCCCTTATCCTTGGAGCCTCCCAAAATGGTGTTGGTTTATGGCACAGTGACCCTCCTGAAATCCTTCTTCCCCTCTTGTTTCTATCTGTGATAACACTCGCTATTGAACTACTTCATGGGTTTCTGGTTCTTCCTGGACCTTTTCTGCCCCTGAATTAAGTAACACAACTCTAATCTATTTGTTTGGCTTATAATGTGTTTGCCCCTTTGTTTCACTTCTAATAGCTCTGGGTACTTTACGGGTGCTAGGCCCTTTTTGTCTAAGCCAGGTAAAGCTTGGCTTGAAACATTATTTTTCACTGGAGCTCCCCCTCTATGTCCAGTGGTTTATACTCCGGATCCAATTTAACTTATTACATTTGTGGCGCTTCAGCCTGTAAGTGACTCGTGCCAACTGGTCAGGCTCCTGTTATTTTGGCCTGCTCATCCCGGCTGTCTACACGTGATCACACTTGGAAGAGCGGGTGCGGAACAAGAGGAGTAGTCCCCTTGCTCCCACTATTCTCCCTTATTTTTCTGACATTCAGGGACGCATGGCATCTATGGGCTCCTTTGGTGTTTTGGGTGCTGCATTTACTGGATATGGATCCATTCTAGCCATGGAAGGGGGTGTCTGTGCCCTAGTCGGCTCTGAATGCTGGACTCTCATTCCTAACAAAGCATAAACCATTGACTCCCACTTGCTCTCTATGCAGCAAGCCTTGCAATACTTTAAAAAGGTCAAAAAGCTGCATCACGATGCAGATCTTTTTTTTAAGTTCTCTGTTCTCTTTTTTTTAAAATCAATTTCTCATCCTGCTTCCTTCCTCTTATCTGTCAAAGCTGCCCAATCTTTCACTCTCGTTCTCACCTGTCCCCTCTCTATTATGAGAATCCATAAAACTAGTGTTCCTATTATATATATTTAAATAGGAACAAAGGGGGGAGTTGTAAGGGAAATTATATGTAATCTCTTCTGTAGGACAGTGAAAAAGGTGCTGAAGTGTAGGCCTCGTTGGAGACGTGGGTTGCTATGGTAGTGGGGTCGTTTCTCTGGCAAGTCATGTATCTAAGTTTCTTTAACAAGCGGCCTCGAGTTGATAGTTAAAGTGTGTTATCTCCCCTTTCTCATGCTTTTTCTCCTGACCATCTGGACAAGGAATGTAAGCTAGACTGTCCATCTTTGTTCTAACTGAAAAGGGAGTATTGCCTCCTATCTCCTGCTCTCCCTTCTTGGCACCATAGCCTCACAAGAATGTAAGGTCAGCATCTCTAGGCAGAAATTAATGAGTTTGCAGGTACTGCGGCTGCCCAGGATAATGCAAATGATGTCAACAGTAAACAGAGGCGGGGATAATTATATGCATTCTTAAATCATTAATATGTATTTAATAATGTTAATGTAACCATATAAGGGTCTCTAAATCATTGTCAATCATGTAAGCATTATCATACTGTACTGGATAAAAGTGTTGTGATGCTGCCCCTCGGGGCTCTCTCTTGCACTCGAGTTGTTGGGGGGGCCTGCTCAGAGGGGCTAGCACTTCTTTGCTGCCCTCTGATGCAGCTCCTTTTGTTATTCAGCTGAATAATAAATCCTGAACCACACCTCGTTCTCTGCTAATTTGAGTCTCAGCTGGGAACGGGCCTTCATCACTGGGGAGGATCGGTGGTCTCTCTTTCCAGGTTGAGAGCCCTGATTAATTTGTCCCCCACAGGATCCATATCTGATCTGCATCCACAGGAAATAGTCTGCAGATATCCATGTTGTATCTGCAGACACGGATATAATACGAATATCCACAGATATCTGCATATTTGCAGGGCTCTACACATGAGCAGAACCCTACAGGGCCTGCTGATTCTAAAAAGGGGTGGTGTTGGAAGAAGGCACTGCTGCAGACCTTAACTCTGTGGTCTGCTTTCAGGCTCAGTTTTCTGTCTGGCTTCCCAGAGATGGGATTAATCCTTCATACAGTCTGTCCACTGCCCTTTGCCTGGGCATCTGCAACTCCTTTTAACTTGTTCCTCCACCAGACCATGTTCAGAAGGGTGGGGCTACTAAGGCCTAGCATTGCTTTCTAAGCCCTTTGGGCACAGGCTAGGATTTGTGTTCCCCATCACAGGGTCCCCATCATGGAACACTATCCCTGTGTGCTGAGCACGATGCAAAACAGAGAATAAAGATACACTCCCTTTCCTAAAGCCTTTACAATCAAAGAGTCTCCTTTTTCTTCATTTTTTCTAAATTGCAGTCAGATAATAGCACATAATCTCCGTCCAGCCTTGTTTAATTGATTTCAGACTCCTATAAGAAATTACCATCGACCTCAGCAGACTTTGAACAAGGCCCTGTGTTTGGGCAGTGGACCAGTTACCTCCTATTGCAAAGGTTGGCCATCAGGTGCCAGGGATGGGACTAGCAGGTGCCAGGGACAGGACCAGTCAGGGACACGAGCTGTGTGTGTGGTGGTGACTTTTCTTTGCTGGCCCTGTCCCCCAACAGGGGAGTGGAGTCACCAGGGCATAGGAGCCATGGCACACATGTGGATCTTGGGGCCCCAGGCCCTGCAGGGGGAGTGGAGCCCCAGGGAGAGTAGCCACAGCACTGTGTGCCACTGGGAAAAGGTATATGTGCCAGCTTTGGCACACATGCTGAGGGTTGCTGACCCCCGTCCTTTTTTCTGATTGAAGCTTAGAAAAAAACCCAAAAAGTCTCTGCTAAGGACTTTGGCGAAAGGACTATCTTTTTGTGTTTGGATACTGTTAGTACAGTGAGGTCCTAACTGATGAACGGGGCCCTTAGGTGCTACTGCAGTACAATGAAATTGCATAACTCAGGAACAATGTTGAAGTGACTTGCCAAAGCATACATAGGAAGTTGGTGGCAGGACCAAAATTAGAACTCTGATCTGGTATGCCCATTCCTTATTTACTAAGGCACAGTATCTCCCATTCAAATTTCAGATATGTGTACTTGTTGAGCCACTTGTTAAACCAAGTTAATAAATCAAGTTTACTTATGTTTGTAAAGTGCTTTGAGACCTGCACATGAAAAAGAGTGCAGCATGACTGAAGCATGAGTAGGTAAATTTTTAGCTTACTTTAGCAGTATTGTTCCATCTGCTGAGCTGGACACGTGTGGCTATGTTAGTCACACAGTGATTTTACATATATTGTCAGAGGCATATTGAACAAAGCAGAGTTCACCAAGAGCCATTACTGAATTGCTCAGCACTACAAACTTCTGTAATGTAACAAGCTAATGATCCATTCATTCCATTTATTTCCAACTTTCACATTATCATCATTTACCTACCCAAAAGGAAACATGTAAAAAATAGCTGTAGAAAATTTCCAATCCCAAAAGATGCATTTAAAAATGAACTAGGAGTCCTGTGGCACTTTTAAAGTCTAACAAATATATTTATCGCATGAACTGTCGTCGTGGGAGAAAATCCCACTTCATCAGACGCTTTGATCAAAAACATCTGGTGAAGTGGGATTTTTTTCCCCTGGAAGCTTGTGTAATAAATACTTTTGTTAGTCTTTAAAGGTGCCACAGAACTCCTTGTTTGTTTTGCTGAACTAGACTAACATGGCTACCCCTTTGCAACTATTTAAAAATGAGTTAATGTTAACAAATGATAACAACATATGTATCTTTTGCACTGTTTACAAAATCCGAGGACTTGTAACAAAGTGAATATTACGTCTGACACTGCCTTTGAAATAATAAATACACATTATTCTCATCAAATATAACAAAATGCACATATCATCACAATGACCCAAAGGATTCCATTGAACACTATCACAGGGTCATTCTTTCCACATCTTAATGATAAGCATCTTGACTTTACATCAGGAACTATTACCAATAAATACTTTGGCATTCTCTTAAGACCATAATCTATTCCATTGCTTATTCTCAACAAAGTCCTACTATAACAGTGGCCAGCAGGAGAGGTTGGAAGTAGATCAGATATGGAACATTCAGCCTCAGGGAAGTATGTGGGACCGAGTGTCTTTCTTTGATTAATTGTAACCTTTGGGGTGATTAAGAAACAACATTGACTGGAGCCAGTTCTTTGCCACAGGAATGGTGGCTGCAAGATGAGGTTCAGGAGTGGAAGTGTAATGCTGTAGATTTAATATTCTTGAGAACACAGAGAGTCTCAGGTTTCAGTGATGTGCTTGTATTTAACAATTCTATCATTCAATAACACAATGGGCAAAACCACATTGCTTGTCTCAGTCACAGAACTCCTGGGTTCTTTCTGACTTAAGGCCTCTCTCTAGCCTCCTTTATATTTTATATCTGCAGTGTGCATGACACTAGGCTACAGTGTACAGTATGGTAAAATAAGGGCAATATCTTGGGCAGACATAAATACAAAGACTTTGCTCAAGAAAAAACAACTAAGTAATTCAAGTTAATTTTGACAAAGATTTTAATTTATTTTTATTCATTCTTAGGGAGCTTTGCTGCACTATATACCCATTCCAAATAAAAATAACGGCAAAGAGGACATTTTTTGCTTCTATAACAATTTTATACCATCTCCACTTCAACTATAAACATCTAATATTTCTATTATGTCTTTCATCAAAAAGAACACTTTTTTAAATATGGCACTGAACCACAATAGTTTTGTAGCATAGCTGATGCTGTGTACCACTCTTGAAGTGGCTGCTTTTCAGTGATTAATGATTCATATTCAACACATTTTGGATTCATTCACTAGGAAAGATACAATCCAAGCTATTGCTATTATTACTTGTGCTTTGACGCAGGTCCATTCTGAATGATATAGTTTTATGGCACAGTATGCATACAATCTCTGTGTAACAAGTCTCCAGAACTCTGCATATAGAAAATGCTATTACTCTTGCATTGTGTTAGCAGAGGCTCATTTCTGAGTTAGAATGAATCATCATAGTTGATGCTTTGTCTTTTAGCCACCCAATGGATGCGTTCTTTTGTTATTCAGAAGGAAATCTGGAGTTAGTCCAGGAAGCTGGAGGAAAAAATACACTCACCATTAACCGTCTCTCCCACTCCCCAATGCTGGGTAACTCATCACCTGTATAGCTTCATAAAGTTGGCCCTGCTCTATATTTAAGAATTAAGAGTCCCTTAATACAAAGGGGACATTCTTAAGGAATTAGACTCTTTTTTGAAGCAGGAGAAGGCGCTAGATTTGGGCTAAGATAGCTACAAGATCCCAAAGATCTCCCAGAGCCTTTAAGAACATTTTATTTATTGGAGGAGAGGATTTAGTGGATTTAGTGTTCCTGTAAGAACAACAGCCTTGAAAAGTTTTAGTAAGAATGGCTGATGAAAGCCTAGTTTTCTGAGACACAAGTTTTATTAATGCATTGCAGAACCCACTTTTCTCTATCCTGCCTTAATTAAAAAATCACCCTTGCTGTTCTAAACGTGTCACCTAATTCTGTTGCAAGATATTTCAACTCATAAATGATTGTCAGGGTAAATGGCATACTTGCTCACAGTCAGGGATGGGAGAAAGGGAGCTTATGTTAATTTGTGGCTCTATTAAAATGTGTTTTTATTTAGACACAGGAATGTGAGAGATGACTGTGAAAGGGAAGGAGGACAGTTAGCTCATAATATGCCAATAGAATCTGTTGCTGTAAAATTATTTTAAAGGTTGTATAGCTTTGTGGACTCATATAATTAAAAGAAAACTGAAAAGCATTGGAAGATTAAATCTTTGTTTGACATGTTAAAATGGAATTAGATTTTAGGTGTGATCTATGCAGTCTATGAAAACATGGCTTTGCAGTGGAAATTCTGACAGCTCCAATTTATTTATTAATGACCTAGAAAAGAGCTGCACTTGAAAGATAGATAAAATTGCTAATGACACCAAAACCTGGAAGTATTCTTAATACTTGAGTGAGGCAGATCATTTACAAATACATGACATTAAATACATTAGAGTGATCAGTGAAAATGCTGATGGATTTTAGTGTTTTATGTGGATCTAAAATTCACTATACAGCCTACGCATTGCTGGGTAAAGAAGAAGGAAATGTTTAACCACCATGATTTTTGCTTCCAGATGGCAGGTTAGTCACTGGATTTAGACAATGACAGGCCTGGGTGCTAAATGAGCCTTTCACTTCTGCACTGATAAGGGAAGGTTTGTCCCTTGGGATTAGACTGGCCTGGGACAACACCTTTAACCAATTTCTTATGGCTGCAGGAGATGGGATCTAGTAGTGCATTGCTGTCCTTTATATCTTACACTTTGCAGGCTTATTGTAACTATGTAAAATTAAACAGATTGATTGTATCTGTGGAATCCCACCAGAATTAACTATAAGCAGAACATGCTTGACTGTTTGAAAGGTTCTTGGCAAAGTGTTCCTCAGATTAAGGCAGTGAATGGAGACACAGAACAACTGGGCTCTGTTCTACCTCTGCCTATGTCCTGGTGTGAAACCAAAGGTGAACTGTTGATATTATTATTGCTAATTTTATTATTTATTTGGATCGTAGCAGCATTCAGGGAACATACTTCTGTTGTGCTTAAAACTGTACAGTTATCTAGCAATAAAAGGCCCTTTACCCCCAACTAACTTGCAATCTAAGTATTAATGGTTTTGTGATTCCTTATCTGTAAAATTTGGTGGGTTGCATTCTGAAAAATGGCAGAGTGGGCTAGGCATTGAAGTCACATTTAAGATCAGTGGGATTTGGGCTCCTAATTTGCTCAGGCACTTCTGGAAATCCACCAGTTTCTTCATCTGTAAATTTAAGACTAGACTGTATATTTACAAACTGTTATCCTCCTGTTCTGAATGTTCATTGACAGATTAATGAAAGACCCAGGATGCGGCATGCTGTTGTACTGCCTCAGGAACGGTCCAGATGGTGACTCTGAATCACAATCTGCCTTCCTGGTTCCTGCTGGGATACACTCTGCACCAGGGCCTACAACTGGAGTAACATACTTATCCAAGCACACAAGGAGAAGCTAGTCAGTTTGTATGGGGACTGTGGATAGAGCCTTGCATAGGTTCCTAAGGATCCATAGCCATGAGAAGCCTTCTCTCATCTCAATGCTAGTGCACCCAGTCCAGGTAGTCAGCTCAATGAAGTGGACAGGTTCATGCAGTGCTGTGAACTCACAATATTATCATGAGTCTTACAATCAGGGCCATTCCTAGGTAGGCATGGTGCCAGGAGCAAATCACTGTAAGCAGATTTTGGCTTCTTTGCAGCTCAGTTGCTTGTTGTCAGAGGAGCAGGACAGGTGACTTTTTGGGGGCTTATTTCTAGCCTGACAGCAGATTGGCTGATGTCAGTCACGGGTTGTTTTCACGTTTGGGACCCAGTCACTTCCTGAATTTCCCGTTTCCAGTGGCACACAAATCTGTCAACATTATGTGGGGCAACTGCATCTTTGTTGGTGCACTAGAACTGGATATACCAAATCTGCCATCTTTATTTCAGGGACACTGGAGCTGGAAATGCAAAATTTGCCATCTTATGGTAATAAAAAATTGGACAGGTTGGGTTACATTTTCAGACCTACAATCACTCTTTCTTAAGGTGGAGCTTAGCAGCATTCATGATGTTGAAGTGTGGGGTTCCCTAGAGCGGTGGTTCTCAACCTTTG
Organism: Podocnemis expansa; assembly: GCA_007922195.1. NCBI lineage: Eukaryota > Metazoa > Chordata > Testudines > Podocnemididae > Podocnemis > Podocnemis expansa. The sequence continues at coordinate 428,352 of ML682066.1, forward strand.
GCAGGTCAGAACACATTTGGTGGCATGTTGCAATCCTAAAAGATACACCAGCCCACCCTCCCCAGACCAAATCCAGGCAAGTCCCTAGCTCTCCGCAACACACTTACCACTGAGTGATGGCACAGTAATGTGTCCCAAGACTGCTGTTAAGAAACACTGTGCCAGAGCACAGGGTCTGGGATTGTTGCCCCAATTCACTATACGCTAGAGATAGATCTGCTTGTGGTATCTGGAGCTTTTCCTTAAAGCCCCAATGCCTGGAATCCTGTGATTCTGTGAGGATCTCAGCTTTCATTGTTTAAAAATAGTAAGTTGCTACCTCTTAAAGTTATTGGGAAAAGCTGGAAAACATGATATATGTTTACCTTAAAGCTCAACATTTCAATGACAAATAAGAAAACCCTCAGTGTTTTTAATCTCATGATTTCTAAACCATGCTGGTGATTTTTGAACTGTTTGGGTTAATGTTGCTGCCTGAACATCATTACTGTTTTGTACAGCTACATAAATGAGGCCACAACCTAGCTCTGTGTACATTAATAAATAATAACAACAATTGCTCTTGAAGGAACTAAGAGACTGTGGGAATTCACAGAAATTAGCAGACTGCAGGTAGCTACTAGTTTCTGACCAAGTTTTCTTGCATGAATAAAGAGTTAGTTTACACACAAGGGATTTGTGAATGCACTGCCGCCCACATGGGAGCTGTGAAGGTTAGTTCATTGTTATAGTTAAAGAACTAGGAAACCTTTGAAAGAAAGATACAATAGCAGTATAAAACATTATCACATTTATCACTTTTTATTTCAGATGATTTTAATTGAGAGATTGTCTATATTCAATTCGGAAAACCAAAGACACTGAGGTCCCAATCCTACAAAGAGAGGGACACCAATGCTGCAGAAGGTGTCGAAATATTGACAAGAGTTCTCTCAGGAATATTAAAACCAGATCCGATAAACCAGACATATAAAATCAAGGTAATATTTTTACAGACTTAATTTATGCACTGTAGATGCCGTAACGTAAAGCCAGTTAATTAAATCCTCCACGGTTTCAGCTATTATAGACTGGGTATTAAATATAAATAGACACAGAGCTCTGTGAGAGTGACCTGCAGAGATGTGATCCTTTTGAGGGACAATTACTGATAGCAAATTGTCTTGAAGAGACCATGTACAGTGAAATGGTTAGTTTCTTCTAGAATATAAAACATGGGTAGTGACCAGGTTTTAGGAATACCCTTCCTGCCCTTCTTTCTTGGAAAATTTGGCTGATATCTGTTAAAATACTTTTCCTCCATTTGGCATATATACATTATTTGTATCTTCCTGCTGGGAACAAATGGACATCTGTATTTGAGGGAATAGATGAGGCTTGGCTACATCAAAATCATGTGGGGAGTATATGCAAAGCACACTTTTTCTCGAATTCTGTAGTTTTATAGCTTGTTAAAACCTTGACAAGTCATTATTCATGATCAGGCTTCAGAAATCACTGCTCATTAGAAACAGGCATTTAGTCTGCCTACATATACTATAGGTTTCATTTTGTATTATTTAGCCCTAGTTCAGTAACTATCTTATTCAGCAAATTGATGGACTGGCACTCTAACTGCACCTTTGTAAATGCATGATTTAAAATAATATCTATATTCTTCCTTTATGTACCTTTAGTTAATTAGCTTCATGATCTTTCTACTTAACAGATTTCACTTCACTATTTAAATTTCAGAGAAATTTAAGTTGAAATAATAAACCCGGTGTCTCAACACCCCTATTGTTTATAAGCTGTAATTAAACTGTCTATATTTTAAACAACAGTTTGCACCTAGATCTGTTTAATGTTTCACTAGTATATAATTTTAATGTGGAATAGCTCTCTTGCAGGGAGTTCAGCCTGCCGCTGGATTTTAAATTTTCAGTGTCTGTTGTCATGGCAACTGGAACTGACTCTGGCACCCACTGTGTTCAACATAAATTAATTTAAAGGCACAGCATTTTGAAACATTTTTTTAAAAAGTCTGATTTGCTTCAGACTTATATGTAGTTAAAATAGCTATTTTTGCAATGTCATTAAAATACATTTATTCTCAGATAATTATCAGTTTTGCTTGCAGGATGTAGTAGTTTGAAAATAATAAATAATATATGTGAGGAAATTGTTTCATGGATTTCTTGAGGCTTCCAAATAATATAAGTGGTGTATATACTTTGAACTCTTGTGCTTGTAGATTACAGTACCAGTACAGTGAAATGTCTGTTAAATTTTGTAAATCAAATGTCAATATTTATGTCTTTCCTCAAACTTATTAGCCACCCCCTGGTCTTAGCATTCTTTTGTGAAAACAATACCATATTTAAGCCATATCTCACATATCCAGTTTATTGAATTATCATTTATATGAGAGAGAGAGGTTTTTAAAATACATAAACAAAATAATCCTAGCTATTTTAATGTTTCATGTGTGAGATGCCATGGGGGAGTTCTTATACTTCTAAAAAAGGATTAAGAAGGGATATTAAATGCAAGTTCTGCAAGAAGAGAGGTAGTTCAAGTGGGCATAATAAGGCGATTTTTTATCTCAGTATTGGGAAATAGAGTACAGTTATTCACTAAATCAATTCCTCCCTCCTTACCTTTGCAAAGAAAGAAGAGAACATCTTATGAAATGAAGCCACTGTCTAGCATGCCTTGATGCTGGGAGATTGTCAATGATAGTATTTTGCATATCACACAGTACTGGCATCCTTTGCAAATCTCATAGTTTAACCATTTCTCTGCTGGTGTATCCAGCATTTATCATATTTTATGCTTGTTACAATACATTACAATTCTAAAATGACTGCTGTTGAAATCTAGCTCTTTTTAAAATATCCTTTTCAATTTTATTTTAATTTTTAAAAGTTTTATCCAATGATGTATGGATTTTTATGTGAATGAATAAAATGTGGCCCTTTTAAAACTCTACACTTCTGTTTTCAATAGAAAACAATGTTTTGAAACAAGCAAAATGAGTCTTTCCTGTGTAATCAAATGTTCTTTTAATGTTATTGTTTATTCTGCTAATCTCTAAACTAATCTAAATTATGGTAATTTTAATATGGTAAATTAAATAATTTTAATAACCATCTTTCACTAGTTGAGCCTCAAATAATTAAGTATATTGTTAAAATGCAATAAAGTAATATTTCATTGTAGAAAGAGAAAGCATCCTATGTATTAAATACTTGAAGCACCAGATATTATTGCTGAAATTCAGATGTTAATGACTCATTGTCAGTGCCATTTTCCCTTCATATCATAGTTATAACCTTGCCATATTGACACATACTGTTAAGTGGCATTTAAGAAAACAAGAATCTACTGCAGTTCTGCATGACTCATGCACAGACTGCACAGACTGTATTCATTAATAATCCAGCAAAGACAACACATCTGAATCTTAGGGTTTCTGTGAGGATTTGTTTTGCAACATTTTCTGGAAAAGCATTTGAAAACTGCTTATTTGAATGAAATCTTCTATTACTTTATGAGCATGCTCTCACTCTTGTAAATCTTAATCTTCAGAGGAGGGCTGTAATAGACGCTGAACTATGGCACAGATGAAACAGTTAAACTCTTATAAATAGCTTTATTTATAGACTGCTCAATATGAAGTAAAAATGAAATGTAGCCCTCTGTCTTCAGTGTGCTGTGAAGATTAACTGGTGGGCATTGTGAAATTCACAGGAAAGATGCTGTGTAGTAAAAGAGTACTCTATGGAAATACATTGATAAAATTCATGTAAGTGAACATGTCTACATTTGGGTTGACTGAACCGATACCATATTTTGTTTATTTTAAAGTCAATTACAGAGAGGTGAATAACTCACTTCACAAACCAGACAATCAAGGTTAGAATACAAAAGCTATCCTCTTGGCCTCTTTGAAATGAATTATCTCAGCCAGTTGCTAGAGGACAGGTACCCATATAACACTTACCACAACAGTTAATTCTAATAACATTCTCATTGCTTGCCTTGTGATTGGTAACCTCTCCATATTTTCCAGGAGTCCAGTCAAAGCCTTTCATTGACTTCAATGAACTTTGGAGTAGCACTGAAGCTGATTAATAGGACAATGCATGTGAAGTTTGCATTGCATACCTCTTTTGTGATTAAACAGATGACTCTTGTTTCCGGGGCTGTCATTTACACTCAGTTACACACTTTTGCCTTTGAAAGTCTCTGAGTGGTGTTCCCAAAGGGCATTTTCCTGTTTTTCCTTTGGCCTGACCTCTGTTCCTATATTTTATTGCTGTATTTAATTGACTGCTGAGTATGTGGCCCCTTTCCCTACTCTGAAGGGGGAGTCCAGTACTGTTTTTGTGAAGGACGCTATTTCGGTTGCTGCACCTGTCTTGAAATTTTCTAGTCAGTCTTCTCTTATGTGATCTCTGAGAAGGAGGTGCAGCAACTGAAAGAGTGTCCTTCACAAAAACAGTACTGGACTCCCCGTTAGAGTGGGGAAGAGGGCCACATACTCACAGGACATACCAGTTCTCTTGAGATCAAGTAGGCTGACTCTTCACTGATACTGAATTCCTATTAAGATATTTGTATACTTGTGATCCTGCCTCCACATCTGAGGTATTTTCTCCATGCCTGACTCCGAGTCTTATATTCTAACCCTTTCTTACAGATAAATATGCAGGAAGAAGAGCCCTTTTGAGCATGGGCAAACTAATAGCACTAAGCCTGCCTTTCATTTAAACTCTGATTTGCCTACATTACTTGCCATTTTTGTATTGCCAAAAAGGATAACTCACAGCATGAATGGCTTCATATTACTGATGACAAAATCATGAGTTATGTGCTAGTTTATCAGATAGTTTGGTTTCACCAAAGGGAGGGTAAAAATTACTTAAATTAATAAGAAAAGCTATTTCCTATATGAAAATACCAACCATGTGACTCCAAAGGTCTCACTGTAATTTCTTTTAGTAGGTGGATGGTGGCTTGCAAGTCATATGATAAAAACAAAATTTTAATTAAGCTTTTGAATATAAAGTAGCACTACTCTTAGCATTGTTAGGGAGTTCCTCTTAAACATACTTTTCAATCTTGCCTGTGTCATTATAAGCATACAATGTACCATTAACATATACCTCCTAGGACCTAGACTCTAGCTTTAGCAGCAGTAGCATCAGGAAGAAATCATGGGTACTGATGATACAGCTTTAAATGTCACCTATTTATTAAACTGAAGCTTTTCCAAAACGTAAGTCAATTAGTTGCTCGGTTTTTAAGTGTATTTCCAAAGGCAGTGACCAAACTGTAGTCTCCTTAGAAATATTTGCTTTACATTGGTCTGTTATGAAAGAAAAAAAGATACATTATAATAAATGTTGACATTATAGTTTTAATTCAGGGTTACTAAATTCTTTACCTCCTTAATTTCACTCACAGTCATTGAGAACATTTTACCTGTAATTAGAGTTTAATACGTCTTTTTCTAATATTTGAAACACATCAGTTTAAGTGAACAGAACTGTCCAAATTCAGAAATGAGACAGCCAATTTATTTGAAGCTTATGAGCTAATATGTTTGCCAATTTCTGTAATATTTTGGGGAAATTCTTTAAATGGTGTCAGTTTCTAGAGAGCTCTGGTTCCCCAGCATTCATCAATCATTATTTTGCTAGTAGCAAATCTTAGCTACATTCATAACAAATTCTCCATTACCTTGAATTGTCATTTTTGAACAGTATCTGAATATTCAAGCAAACTAATAATATTTGCTATTTATTTTGTATTTTCATTTTTCATGGAAAGGAAAATATTATCATATTGGATTCTTTATGTATTTCCCCTTGTTAGTATGCCTGTTGTGGTTTCCATTTTTCGAACAGTGCAGTCAAGCATGCATTTAGCATCTCGCTGACTTGAATGGTCTGAGGGTACTAAATCTGAGGTTTTGTGTCTAAAATATAGGTAGCAAAAAAAGTGTAGCTGTACAATTGGCAGAGCTATGGGCCTGGGGCCCGCTTGTCAGTTTTAATTGGTGTGTTACAATGATACCTACCTCATGACTAGAGTTGCCTCCTGTGCATTGTCTATTGACTCTGTCACATTTGACCTTTCTCTTCTCTATAGCGTTAGCATTTATTTCAGGAAAATGCACTTCTTTTTCTTTAACCAGTGCTCATTTTTCCCTGTTTTCATTGACTTCTGTGAGTCTGCTTTTTATTAACAGTGAAAGCCTTTTGCACCACCCTGAAAAATTACACCCATTTTAAGGCTCCTTTACGTTGCCAGCGTAGTGTAAATGGGCCATGCTTTAAATACGATTCAGGCCCAATCACTTTTTCTATTAGTCTTGATGTCCTTCAAAAGAGTCACAGTTATTGGTGATGGGGGAAGGAGGAAAATAATATTCCAGTGAGCTTTTTTATTTTTTAACTTTAAAACTTCTGAGTCTTTCTTTTCCAATCACTGTACAAGACACATAACTAGATTAATAATTATCTCTTAAAAATTACCTTAGTAATTGCCATTTGAGCATATTAAAGCAAAACATTTTAAAAATCCATTTTCTCCTCTTAATTAATGCCATGCATTTGCTTTTTATATTACATTTGGCTTATGTGGTTAAAAAGGGCTAGTCATTTTTTCTGTAGAAATAAAATCTAATCACAGATGGAAAAGATTAAGACACTGAACATATGACCCTGTACCCACTGAAGTCAATGGTAGGGGTCCACTGACTTCAGAACTGGGTTCCACATGAGTTTTGCCAAAGCAAGATTGTTCCATGACTGTACTTTTCCTAATGCACTCCCCAGTCTAATTTTAGATGTCCAGTGGAATGAGCTTCCAGGGCTTTCATAGGGAGGTTATTCCACAGCCTTCTTTGCTCACTGTCAAGAAGATTTTCCAGCTAGTCAGCCTATATCTTCCTTAAAGTTTATAAACTATTTTGCAATGTTGCATTTCAAGCATCTTGAAATGTTTGAGTTGTAAGAATTATAAAAGAACATTTAAAGCCACACATCATTGTGGTTTAACAGATATTTAAAAAAACATGACACATCATTGGTTAGGATTTTCAAAGAAGTCTAAGGGCAATTCACATGGCCATTCTATTATTCTGATATTCTATCAGTAGGAAATGGAAGCCTAAATACCTAAGGCTTCTTTGAGAATTTCAGCCCTTAATATTGGGTCTAGAAACTGATTCTATGTCTTTTTGTTTGACAGTGTCTCCTGTTCTAATGTTCCCTTTTGTGGTGGGGCTTTTCATACTTTTAATATGCAAACTGGTGAAATTGGTCTCTGGCAATCAGATTCTTGAATACTTAGTCTTATACTCAGTTGAAAGTATAGCCATATAGAAGAGGACAGTCCCTTGGAAAACAGCTGATTGTGTGTGATAATTGTATGCTTTTCCTAAAGAGAATTTTTACTTAGACTATGTGCTTCTTGGGGTTGGGACTGCATTTTTGTTCTGTGTTTATATAGCACCTAGTACACTGAGGTTCTAGAACATGAGAAGGGCTACAATAGTACTAAGGATTATTAATAATGTGGGTCTGCTTTGAGTGTCTACAAAACATATCTAAATAATAATTGAGCACTATGTAAGCACACTGCTAGATGCCGAAAAAGCCAGAATTCCACAACAGAGGAAGAAGGCAGGTTGGTTAAAAAACAACCTAGTTTAGAGGGGAAGTGAAGGGAGCTATAATAATAAACAAAAACACAAACATGGAAAAAGGGGGGAGATGAATATATCATAAGTTAGAAATTGTAAAAAATTGATAAGTGAAGGAAGGAGATATAAAGAAATCGTTGTCTACCAGAGTTAATGACAATAAGGAGTTTAAGACTATTTACAACAAAAAAAATTCCTAACAATGATATTGGTCCATTCCTACATGGAAAAAGTATTATTATCAGTAATAATGAAGAAAAGGCAGACAATTTCCAGTAAATTATTTTGTTATGTATCTGGAGAAAACAGATGAAGTAGGAATATCATATGATCCAGTAGTATCACAGGATGATGTTTAACAGCAGTTATGAAGTTTGACTTTTAAAATCAGCAAGTTAGTATAACTTTCATTCAAGAAGTTTAAGAGATTGCTGAACCATTAATGTTGATTTTCAGCAACTCTTGGTCTGCTCCAGTAAGTTTAAGACTTGAAGAAAGCTAATATTACGTCAGTATTATGAAAGGGTAAATGTAATGACCTGGGTAATTACAGAATGAACAGTCTGACATTCAAGACACTCCATTATCTTGCCTGGGATCACATGTAACTCAATTAATAAAGAATACAAGGAGGGTAATGTAATTAATGCCAATCAGCATGGGTTTATTGAAAATAGATCCTGTCAAATTAACTTGATATCTTTTTTGATGAGATTACAAGTTTTGTAGATAAACATAATAGTGTGATGAAATATACTTAGCCTTCTGCAAGGCATTTGTCCTGCTACTACATGACATTTTGATTAAAAAACATTAAAACATGTAAAATTAACTTGGTGCATATTAAATAAAGTAAAAGTTGTCTAATTGCTAAGTCTCCAAATGAGTCGTCACTGAAAGGGTGTGTTTCTGAGAAGACCCAATAGGCTCAGTTCTTGGCCCTAAGCTATTTAATATTGTATGGTTATTAATGACCTGGAGGAAAACATAAAAATCATCACTGCTGAAGTTTGCAGATGTTGACAATTAAGGGTGATAAATATCAAAGTGAACAAGTCTCGGGTAGAATGATGTAGATCACTTGATGAACTGGGCACAAGCAAACAATAACTGTTTTAATATGACAATGTAAAAATATGTACTGTATCGAAGAGCAAACAATGTAGGCCATAATTACATGAAGCAGGATTGTTTTTGGAAACAGTGTCAGTCACCATGGATCTTGAATCTGATTTTTTGGGAGTCCTGGCATCTGGCACCTCACAGATGGCAGTTAGAAACAGGGTCTATGAAACCCAGCTGGGTCACAAGTCATCCCCCTACACTCTGATTGGGAGAGCCATAGCACATACTTAGACAAGAAGAGGAAACAGAGAGTCATCTGTAAAACTGGGCTTCACCCTGCCATGAACTGCTGGTCTATTGTTTACCTGTTTCTACTTTCTGATCCTGACCTCTCAGTGTCCTATCATAGCCTGACTCTTGGTAACCACCTCCTGATTCCTGACCTCCAATTCCATCCCTGATCCTTATCTCTCAGTAGTTTGACTCTGCCTGAGTCAGATCCATGCTCACTAGTTTGTCTCTTGATTCTGATCTGGTGTTCCAACTGAGCCTGATTCCTGGCAATTAGCTCCTGTCCTTTTGGCCCAAGCCTGACAGTAACCCCTATGCCAGGGTTCCTGTGATACTCTGAAAAAGCTTTGAGTGTTATGGTGGACAATCAGTTGAACTTCCACTCCCAGTGTGATGTGGTGGCCAGAAGCACTAATGTTTGTGATTGTGGGATGCATAAACAGGAAAGTCTTGAGTAGGAGTAGAATGGTTGTTTTACCTCTGTATTTGGCACTGGTGTGACTGCTGCTGGAATATTGTGTCCAGTTCTGGTTTCCACAATTCAAGAATTTGGTTGATACATTGTAGAACATTCAGAGAAGAGCCCCGTGAAAGTTAAAGTACTAGAAAACCCTATAGTGCCTTATAGTGATAGATTCAAGAAGCTCAATCTATTTAGTTTAATAAAGGAAAGGCTAAGGGGTGGCATGATTATAGTCAATAAGAATGTTCCTGGGGAACAAATATTTCATAAGGACACTTCTGTCTAGCAGAGAAAGCTATAATGTGCTCTAATGACTATAAATTGAAGCTAGACAAATTCATGCTGGAAATAAGGTATAAGATTTTAATGGTGGGAATAATTAACCGTTGGAACAATTTAGCAAGAGCCATGGTAAATTCTCCATCAGTGATGATTTTAAAAATCAAGATTGGATGTCCTTCTAAAAGATATGCTCTAGGAATTATTTTGGGAAAGTTTTATGGCCCATGTTATGCAGGAGGTTAGATTAGATGAGCACAACGATCTATTCTGTCCTTGGAATTTGTTTGTTCTTTAAACAAGTTAGAATGAAGCCTCTTAATATTAGTATGGGAACAGTGGGTTACCAAAGTAATTGTCCTTCTTCGAGATAGCCTGCTCACATATATTCAGTTACAGGTGTCTACGTGCCACAGTGCACGGTAATCCAGAAAGTGTTTTAGCACTATGCTGTCAGGTCAGGGTCAGCAGCCAACGCCCCCTCTGTGCCACGACTGCAGCTATATATGTGACCTTGACCCTGACTCTCCCAGTTCCTTCTTTTCGCCAACTCTGAGTAGCGGGGACGGTGGGAGGGGTCTCAATGTATGTGAGCAGCGAAATTCGAAGAAGGACAGTTACATTGGTAATCACCATTCTCACATCATTCAGTTACAGGTGACTGCTAGCCATACCTAGGATGGTGGGTGAAGTTACAGCTTGCCCACATTGATTACTGCTCTGCCCAATGTGGCATCCTCTCTTGCCTGTTGGACGATAGTGGAGTGCATTGTGAAAGTATGCACTGATGACCGTGTGGCTGCCTTGCAGATCTCCTGGATCAGGACCTGCGCCAAGAAGGCCATTGAAGAAATGTGGGCTCTAGTTGGATGGGCCTGGACTCTCCCCAGGAGAGGTGTACCCGACCTTCTGTAGCAATCTTTAGTACAGTTCACTATCCATCTGGAAATGCACTGTGTTGGTACTGGTTGTCCTCTTTTGCTCTCTGCGATGGCGATGAAGAGTTGAGAGGACTTGAGGAATGGGAGTGTATGTTCAATATCCATCAGAAGCACTCATCTGACATCCAGAGTGTGCCACTTTCTTTGCTTTTCTGTGACCTGAGGGTCTGGAAAAAAGACTGGGAGGCAAATATCCTGGTTCAGGTGGAACAGTGAGACAATTTTTGGGAGGAACAAAGGGTGCTGATGTAACAGCACCTTGTCTGTGAAGAATCTTGTGTAGGCACCCTGTACTTTAGGGGCCTTTGAATTCAAGTAGGAGGTTAACATTTAAGCAGTTCGTATGTGCTGTAAGTTGTTCCACTGAGAGACTATAACTCCCATGATCACTTGGAAAAAGGAGAGAGACCCTCCCAGCCCCTCCAGGAAGCACAAGGGAAAAAAGGGGTCTCCACTGGGAGAGAGAGGACATGGCTGGATCTAGAAGCTGATGATGATTGTGCCTGTGGTGCACGAGACTGTTCCTGGGGTTCCTGAGACTGCTGGAGGCTCACTCAAGCAAGGATCTTCAGAGACTGGTGACTTTACTCAGCCCAAAGCAGGGTCTGACGCTAGAGCTGGCTGAGCTGGATCTGCAGTGAGGGTGTGAGTGTCTGTTTCTCCTTCTTCAATTTGGAGCAGGGCTTGTAAAACAAGGAAATCTAATGAGAGACTTACTGGGCCTGAGGGGAGGCAGGTTAACAGTCCCTTTGAACTAGGGCCAGGACTACAGACCACTGGTTGGGCTCATTGCGGATCTTCAGCATGGTTCTGAGTGGATACACTAGACCAGCAATATGCTGCCTTGTCTCCTTCATTAACCCTCCAAACATACCCATGCAAGCAAATGGTTGGGGTTCTGAACTCTGGGAAGTGTGCACTTGGGGAAAAAGAGCTATGAAAGTGTGAGTTGGAAAAAGAGCTATGAAAGTGCCTGTTAGATAAATTCCCTTTAAACTATATTCTGTGTCTGTCCACTGATTTATTTACTTGCCCCTGTGTATTTAAATTAGTAGTAATATTCAATTCCACCCTGTTATAAGTTCTTTGTTAAGTAAAGGTTTGTTACATGCAGGTTAGTATCTTGAGTGTATTGCATACATAATTAGTGAGTTTGGATTAGACCCATCCCATAGATTATTCTTAGCCACATGGATTTAGTCCTGGAGGCTCCCAAGACATGCCACTGAGTGTGTACTGGATCCAGCCAGGTGGAGCCACTGCCAAATTTAATTTCCTCTAAAACAAAGGGACTGCAGCAGAGGAGTGGATAGAGGATTTCCACAATCCCAATATCACCAAAGGTAAGCTCAGGATCTCCTTGTCATCAACTTAGGCTCCTGTGCACAAGTGAGTCTTGTACACTCCCAAGTAACCCAGGAAGAAAAGTGAGGGGGTTTGACTTGTATATGGGGGTTCTGCGGAGAGGGCTGTGAGCTCTGAGACCCATCTCATCAAGGTTATGGCCACCAGGAAAGCCACTTTCCACAAGAGGACTAGGAAAGTACACGAGTCCAACGGTTCATATGGGGGCTTTGTCGGACGGTGGAGCACCACATTTAAGTCCCACTGGGGAGTGGGGTCTCTAGGTTGTGGGCATATCCTGTCAATACCCTTCAGGAAGCAAGTGGCGGTTGGGTGGGAGAAGACTGGAACCCCTTCCACCTTATCGTGAAGGGCTGAAATTGCTGCTAGGTGAACCCGGAGAGAGGAAATTGATAGGTCCTTATACTTAAGGGATAAAAGATATTCCAGTATCGAGTGGATGGTGGCTGATTCTGACATCACCCCTCTTTCCCAGAGCCAAAGGGAGAAGTGTTTCCACTTAGCAGCATAGGTAGCCCTAGTGGAAGGTCTCCTTCTGCCCACCAGTATCTCCCTGACTCTCCCAGAGCAGTAACTCAGAGTCATTTAACCATGCAGCCTCCAGGCCGTTAGGTGTAGCAATCTCAGGGTATGTCTACACAGGGCTTTTATTTTGAAACAACACTGGCTGTTTTGACATAAAAGTCACTATGTCCAAGATGTTTTCTTGTTTCGAAAGGAGGGAGCTCCTCATTTCAAAACAAGAGCCCTCCTTTCGAAACAGCTTAAACCACTTTGCTTTCGAAAGGAGGGCTATTTCGAAACCAGTTGTTTCGAAATAAGCCGTTTGGACATGTTATTTCGAAACAAGGATTGTTTCGAAATAACAAGGACCTTCCACCCAGGGTGCATAGCACCCTGGGTGGAAGGTCCCACCCCCCCCTCAGCACCCTGGCCAGGAATCAGCACCCTGGCCAGGCTGCTGAGTGGAGTGCGGGGGGTCTGAGGGTGCCTCAGCCATATTCCCCCCGCTTCTGCTTGCTGGGAGTGGGGGGGGGGGATGGGAGCCTCAGCCCCTTTTGCTTCCCCTACCCCCTGCAAGGGGAAGTGGGGAGAAGCTGGCTGGGGCACCCCCAGGGCTCTGCCCCCCACCCAGGCTGCAAGGGAGCTGCTGGCCCCACAGCCCAGTCAGGGGAACTGCAGCCCCCACAGGGTGGCCACGCCAGGGGCGGCTCACCCCACTGCTGGGGCTGCCCCTGGGGTTCCCTGGTGCCCCCCCTCCTGCTGTGGGCAGGGGGGCTCCCCCTGCCCCCGCGGCTCCCACCGGGGGTGGGGGTGTCCCCTGCCCCCCACCGCTTCTTCAGGGGGCGGGGGGGCTCTGGCTGGGGGTGAGGGGGCTTCCCCTACCCCGCCGGGGGGGCAGGGGAAGCCCTCTGCCTCCTGCAGAAGTGGCAGGGCTGGGCAGGAGAATCCCGGGGGCAGGGCTTCCCCAGCCCAGCAGAGGCCTTTCTGCACCTCCCCTCCCCTATTTTGAAATAGCATTTCACAGTGGACATGCTATTTTGATTCCCTCTTTTTTCCTTATTTCGAATTAACTTTTTGTTACTTCGAAATCACTCATTTCGAAATAAGGCCTTATTTCAAAATGGCTTGTTTTGAAACAAGCACTTGTGTGTGGACATAACCTCAGTCTTGGGTGCTTTAGTGTGCTCGAGTTCTGTATTAATAAGTCCCCTCTGAGTGGAAGGCAGAACAGAGTATCTATTGATAGTTTCTTGCAGGATCGAGAACCAGTGCTGTCTGGGCAAGTCTGGAGCAATCAGTATCATGTCTGCTCCATCCCTCTTTATCTTCAGAAGCACCTGATAAATCAGGGGAATTGGGGGAAATGCATACATCAGCGGCCCCTCCCCCATGAAATCAGGAAGGCATCTGCAATGGAGCCCTTCCTTCAGCCTGTGAGGGAGCAGAATTGATGACACTTCTGATTCTGAAGTATTTCAAATAGATTAATTTGTGGTACGTCCCACCGGTTAATGATGTGGGACTTTACCTCCGTGTGCAGAGACCACTTGTGGTGGGACAGGAAGGTTCTGCTCAGCGAACCTGCTGTACTGTTTTCCACTCCCAGCAAGTGGGCTGCTATCAGGGTGAAGTTGTGTCTTAGGGCGAGTTACCATATACTGGCAGCTTCTTTACAGAGGGCTGGGGAGTGCACCCCTCCCTGCTGGTTCATGTAAAACATGGCCGTTGTATTGTCTTTTAGAACCTGGACTGTTTTCCCCTTTATCAGGTCCAGAAAAACCTGGCAAGCTAGACAAACAACCCTGAGTTCTTTTACGTTTATATGAAGGGACCTGTCCCTGAGGGGCCACGTCCTTCGGGTTGAAAGTCCCTCTGAGATGCGTACCCCCCAACCCATGTCTGCTGCATCTGTGATCAGAGTCATCGTGGGATTCGAGGTCTCGCAGGGAATCCCACCCTTGGCAAAGAGTGGGTTCTGCCATATTTCGATGGTTTCTAGGACCTTGTGGGGAACTGACAGTACTTTGTTCAAAAGGTCCTTCTGGGGATGGAAGACTGTGGCTACCCAGTGCTGGAACGGCCTCATTCTCAATCGGACTGTTCTTATCACCGAGCTAGAGGCTGCCATGTGGCCCAGTAACTGCAGGCACCGCCAGGATGTGGTGACTGGGGATCTCTGGAGCTCTGAAATGAAGGAACAGATGGACTAAAATCTTGATAGGGGGAGTGCTGCTTTCCTTTTCCTGGAGTCCAGTAAGGCTCCTATGAATTCTATCCTCTGGGCTGGGACAGGGTTTGATTTTTCTTGATTTATACAAAGCCCCAGATATCTGCACAGCCTTTTTACAACTGTGACACTGTGGCAAACCTGGCACTTGGACCTTCCCTTTATTAGCCAGTCATCAAGGTAAGGGTAAATTTTTATGCCCCCCTTCATAGATGTGCTGCCACTGCCACCATACATTTTATGAACACCCTGGGGGCTAAGGCGAGCCTGAATGGGAGGGACGCAAATTGAAAATGCTTCCCTCCTACTATGAATCTGAGGAATCTTCTGTGTTTGGGCCTTATCACTATGTGAAAATAAGCATCCTTTAAGTTGAGGGCTGCAAACCAGTCCCCTTGGTCTAGAGCTCGGATGATTTGTGAGAGAGAAACCACATGGAATTTTATTTTCCTTAGATGTTTGTTTAGTGTCCTGAGGTCTAGGTAGGTCTCAGGTTGCCATTTCGTTTGGGAACTAGGAAGTATCAGGAGTAGAACCCCTTCCCCCATTGACTATATGGCCCCGAGGGAAAGTAGTTTCTTGCATTCCCTTTGTAACAGAAGATCGAGTTCTGGATCCCCAAGATGCAAGTGAGGGGGTGGGTTCCTGTCTCGGGGTATAGATTTGAACTGAACTGAGTATCCTTTGGATATTTTGTCCAATATCCAATGGTCGGTTGTGATGCTAGCCCAGTGAGGTAGGGACTGGGCCAGTCGGTTGTTAAGTAACAGGAATTGCGTGAGGGGACGGGAACCCTCTAGCTGTTTGTCAAAAATGCTGTTTTTGGCCAGCTGATCAGGAGTTACTTTTCCCTTGGTGGGTTGTCCGGGCTGAGGACTGAGATTTTGAGCCCTTACCTACTCAGTTCCTTTCCCTCTTCTGGCCCCTGTATTGACACTGAGGTTGCTGGTAGGACCTCTGGCATGACCCCTGTGTTTGATTTTGTTGCTGCAGCTGTTGAGATTGTTGCTGGGTCTGCTGGGGCCTGAAGGAAAGTGTAACCTCCTGTGATGCATACACGCCTAGGGATTTTAGGGTAGCCCTAGAATTCTTCATCCTGTGTAGTTTAGAATCTGTAGATTCTGCAAACAAGGCTGGGCCCTTGAAAGTGAAGTCCTGAATGACCAACTGCATCTGTTGAGACAATCAGAGCTCTGCAACCAGGCCGATCGGCGCATTGACATTGTGGAGGCTATGTTGCAGGAGGCAGTGTCAGATGAGTCCCACGATGTCATTAGTATGTCACAGGAGCCCAATACCCCTTCCTCTACTAGTGTCTCTAAATCCCTGAGGTGTTCTCTGGGAATCACATTGCTAAATCTTTCTAGTGCCCTCCAGGGGCTGAATGCATATCTGCCCATGAGGGCATGGTGGTTTGCTATAGAAAGCTGGAGAGCTGAGATGAAATAAACCTTCCTACCAAAGAGGTCACGGTTCTTTGCCTCTTTATTTTTGGGAGTGGAACTTGGCTGGCCCTGTCTCTCCCCATGGTTAACTGCATCCACCACCAGGGAGCCCAGCGTGAGGAAGGTGGAAGAGGAAGGTGAATTTATCAGCTGGGACATGGTACCTCCAGTCCACAACTCTGGACACAGGGGAAATTGAGGAGGGGGTTTGCCACTGTGCCTTCACAATGCTGTATATCCCATCATGCAGGGAAACTGAGATCTTAGTAGGAGAGGCTGCATCCCCCACATTAAATAGTGGGTTGCACTGTTCCTTTACATCTCCATGATCCAAGTTCAAATTGGCTGCCGTGCACCTAAGCAGATCCTGCTGAGCACGAAGGTCATCCCTGTACCCCAAAGTCATTGGTAGGTTGTTTCATCCAGGGAAGAAGATGAAGAAATTCGGGATCTATGGTGCCGTGTGGTGCAGAAGTGAGGTTCATCGTCCAAGGAGTCAAAAGAACAAGGGGTCTGAGTTGATAGCGGTGTCAAGGGTTCTGGTGATGCAGATTCTTAACCCAAAAGGTAGTTGAGCCACCTGCTAGACCATTGCTGGAACAATTGTGGGGTGGAGTCGCGGCATGCCCTGGAGTGGCCTCTTTCCTTTTGGGAGCTGCCATCATTATAAAGACCACTCTGGGGTCTGCTCCTTGTCCCCATTGGTGCTGACTGGGTCAACGAGGGGGACAGTGCCACATGCGTACACGCTTGGGTACCAAGAGATGAATCGCTTTGGTGGCACGGAGTCGGGGAGCGCTTATGGTGCTGCTTATCTGCAGGTTTCTCTCCTGCTGGGGTTGGTGCTGGTGACGATGGGGATCAGTGGTGCTGTGGCTCATTGTCTGACAGTGCTGAGGAAGTGGAAGTTGATCTTGCACTTCTTGATCCCTGCGAACACGGTACCGAAGGTTCACATATAGATACAGGTGAAGAGAGGTACCCGTTGGCCGACTCCTGATCTGGTCCCGGGGTGGTGCCGGTTTCCTGTACCAGGGGAGGGGGGGAATCTGCCATTGGCTCTGATGCTGGTACCCCCTCTGCCATGGAGGACCACTCCTTGGCCTCAGGTGTCAAGAGGACAGGGATGCGCTCTGGATCCTTTTCCTGGTAGAATAGTCAGTAGCGAGGTGGCACAGTGCTGAGGCGATGCTGAGTCTGATCACAGCTTTTTACTAATAGCCAGAGAGCGGCACCGAGTTGTTTCTGGTGCTGATCTGGCACGCGATGCTGGCTAGTCCTTAGGTGCAGTGGGCGTACTTACAGTCTGTTGCACCGCCCGATCCTGGGTGATATTGCAGATCTTTTGCTCCCTATCTTCATGTTCCTTGCTTAAACGACTTGCATATAGGACATTTGTCCACCTGGTGTGACTCACCCAGGCAGGAGAGGCATCTCTCGTGGGCATCGTTGATTGGGAATGCCTTGCAGCAGACCACGCGGGGTTTAAATGCCGGCATAATTTCCATTGCAAGATGACAAGAGTAATTAAATGAGACAGATGCCTACTTAATTGCAAGGGTGGGCTGTTCCAGTACCATCACTGAGGGCGTAAAGAAGGAACTGGGAGGGTCAGGGCCAGGGTCACATATATAGCCATGTACAGCACGGAGGGGGCTTTGGCTGCTTACCCTGACCTGACAGGCTAGGGCTAAAAGACTTTCTGGATTCCTGTGTGCTGCAGTGCATAGACACTTGTAAATGAATGATGTGAACAGCACTCAAAGAAGAAGGATTGTTTCCCTTAGTTCCATGTATGATGAAACATGTCATCCAGCTCAGTGACATCAGTTCTCACTACCCTGATCCCTGCATAAGATCTATGGTTCCAGGGATTTGACCTCAGTTCAGGAAAGCATCCACTCTTCAGGATTGGATTTGAGCAGATGCTGAAGTTCTAATAAAGTTTTTAAAAAAGCTTAAAGCTAAGTACACACTTAATTGCTTTCCTGAACTGGAACTTTTCTGTGTGAAGAATGAAGTGAAAGGGAGGAGGTAAACCAGGGGTGAGGCAGAGGTGCATAGATATGAATTGTCTGCCCCTGGATGCACAGGAGGAAATCGAGCATTCTGCTTCTGATATAAAAACAGCCCAAATCCTACCATTGATGGACCCTTTCTAAACAGTGGAATCATTCTTTAAGGGGTTCAGAGCTACAGAGATCTTTGTGCAAATGGACATTACCTTTAACACATTATCAGGTTTGTAGTCAGCTCTCTTAGTAGGGAGGCAGGGCGTGAAAGAATGTAGAGGAATTCTCCTCCTTGGATTTTACCATGGGGAGCAACAGTCTGGTCCCTGGTAAACAACTGTCACTATAATGCATCCATGTCCACTGATCTGTTCTATTTTTTGAGCACCTGCTGTAACAGAAAAAATGAAATGGACTGATAGTCTGAAGATAAATGTCTCCCAGTTTGGAAATGTTTGCCTCTCAGTATTTATGTTCAGTAAATGTTTTTAGCTTTTTGGCACCTACCCAGCAACAGGAGACTTGTCCTGGGACAGAGTTATATGCTACTGACATTATCTCTTAATTACAACAGTGGATGGATTCTAATGAGAAACACCATGTCTGTCTTATTTCCAAGCTGAACTGCATGGCTGATTTTGTAATTCAAAACAGCAGTCACTGCAGATCACTACTATAATCTGTTCTTCCCTGACATGTTATAACTCACTAAGACACAATGGATCCAATCCTGTTCCTATCGAGGCAATAGAAGAGCTCCCATTGATTTTAATAGGAGCAGAATTAGATCCAATATAAAAACTTAGAAGTCACTGCTGGCTATTAGATGATGTTTTGCACTTTTTTATGCTGTTTTGGATAATATATAGTTCTTTGGCAGAGAAATAACAATATCTATTGATCTTATTTATCTGGATGGAACAAAACCATTGCATTCTGGCAGCTATTTGATTATGAGAATTGCAATTAGCTTTTTTTGATCCCAGTGGGATTTTAAATAGTGAGAATTACGTTCCTGTTATGTTAAGCAAACCAAGCAACACAATATTTATTGTGGATTCAGTGACAAGGGAGATTGCATTATCTAAAATGATTGCATCATCACATCTGGCTTGACCTACTAGATTAAAAATGGTCTCATTTGTAATAAATTTTCTTTACTGCATTTTAACCCAATGCTAATCACACACTGTTATCCTCCAAGATCAGTGCAAAGCATTTATACAAGGGCCATCCTTACAGAGCTTTTAAGAACTGACAAACTTCACATGAAAGTTATAGGAAAAGTGTATTTTTCCATTAAAAAAATAGATGTAAATCAGATAAAGCCCCCTCCCTTTTTCTCACATTTTAGAATACATTTTCATATGGTGAAAAAAATGCAAGTTACACCATACAATGTGTTTGGCTGTGCCTTAAAATTAAATATCCCAAGGTATCTTTGAGAAATATTAGTTTACTCATAAAAATGACTGGGTGGTTAAAGCACTGTAATATTTCTGCTGTTTTGCTCAATACTTATGGCTATCTGCTGCCTAAAAATAACACTGGCAGTGTGCCAGCAGAGAATGACATGGTAAAACTAGTCAGATGTCTGAAGCCTTCTGAGTCTTCTGACAATTTCTTGGCATTTACTGTTCTCTTCTACTTCTCATGCTGAGCAGTTTGTTTCCCAGTAGCTATTTGGAAGACCAACCACAAATATTCCCTTTTCCAGTGGGAGTCATTCCATCATTTTATCCAGGATACAAATTTGAAGGGCCTCCTCTAAGCCACTTTATTTCATGTAAACCTATAATTTTAGGGCCTCTTCTGAGCTTAATCTGTAATATGAAGCTATGTGGATAATTGTTTTTTTTTTTTGGTTCACTGGCCAAACTACAAAAAGTTATTTCAGACCAGCCCAAAACAAAATGTTTCATTTTGATTTCTGACATTTTAAATCACTTCTTCATTAAAAGGAAAATGAATTTGAAAATCCTTTTCACAAAACAGAAAGAGAGGTGCACAGGGTCCCCTTTCCTGTATGCAGCCAGGGGAGTTCCTGCTGCGCACAGGGTTCCCTTCCCCACAAGCAGCCAGCAGGGCTCCTGCTGCATGCTGGGGTCCCTGCTCTGCACATGGCCAGTGGGGGCTTCTGATGTGGAAGGGGATCCTTTCTTCCCTGCCCCGCTGCACTGTCAGTGCCAGGAGAAGGGATTCTCCTGGCCTAGCACCGACAGTACAGCGGGGTGGGGGGAAGGTATCCCCTTGGCCCGCGCTGACAGGATTGGGGCCGGGAATCCCTTCTGCCCTGCCCAGCTGCACTGTCAGCCCTGGGTTGGAGGAATCCCTTCTCCCCCACTCCCACTGTGCTGTTTGTGGGGGGGTGCCCTGGCCCCAGATGGCCCTGCCAGGGGAAAACATCCCTGCCAGGCTCCTGCCTTCTAAGCCCTGTCAGGGGGAAAGCATCCCCTATGCAGCTCTAGCACCCAAAGGCTAAAGCTGGACTGGGGATACTTTTCCCTGTGCTGGGCTGTGTGGGCTGGAGCATGGCACAGAATTGAGTGGCAACATGGCCCTGTCAGGGGGCCATGTTGCCACACCTCCCATGGTTCCTCTCTTTCAATTCGAATTGGCAAGTCCAGTCCATGGACATGCCAGTTCGAATTGGATTTTTTAGTGTGGCCATGTCAATTCGAATTGACTGGATTCAAATTAATCATTAGTAGGTTGAATTGATTAATTAGAATTCAGTAATTTGAATTGACATTCTCAATGTAGACATAGCCTAAAGCAATGAGTCTAAACACTTGGATAAGTAACTGGTTCTATAAAAAAAAGAACCAGCAACAGCCTTGAACTCAGACGTCTTATAGTTAAATACTGTCACATATGATATTTAATGTGTATGGCTTAATAATCCAAAGAAAACCACAGCACTAAAAGATGTTACTGCCCACACTGTCCCAGAGAGAGTTGACTTAGGCCAGGTGGGCCCAATCAGCCAATTGAGCTGCAAATGGGGGAGATTTAGGCTCAGTGGACAGCATTGGTTTGGAGGAAGCTCACCTGTGAGCATGTATAAAGGTCTCCTTTCTAAAACCAGAAGGCAGGTAAGAGGGAGGAAGCTGGTATGGTTCATGTATGTATGATAACTGTAAAGGCACTCCTTAGAAAGATTTTCATCACGTCTGGTGGAGATTACTTGAGGCAAGAGTAATGCATACAAGCATTGAGAGCATTGCTACCCTAAGGAAATCCTATAGTCAGGTTTGGGTAGAACAGTAGGTCTCTGAAACTTAATAAACTTTGGGAGACAGCAGTAAGTACATAGGAAACTAGGAGTCCTGTTGTAGGCAATCAAGAGAGGAAGATGTTATTGTTGGATTTCTGGGCAAGGGAAGGAAGTGGTCCCATAAAAAGGAGGGGAAAGGAAGACAGGAGGCAGAGAAATAGTTGATATGGAAACAAGGAAAACTGCAGTTTGTTCAAGCAGCTACCAAATATGCAGGGCTTATCTAAACTTCAGCATTTTGAGATCCCCTTCTGTAACAGTGGCTGTGTTGGCCCCAAAATACTCATTTTTAACAGATACTGAACCTGTTATGAAAGGGTTTTGTGACTCAGTTTCCCTGCTACTAGACCTGGAGCTACTAGAAGTGGGAGTTTCTCTACTAAAGACACCTAGAATATGGGTTGAATAGTCCTCAAGGAGGAACCAGACATAAAAGAAGTCTTGTACAGGGTATATTACTGTTGACTCCTTTGTTAATAAAGCCAAACACCAGAAAGGAAATTAGTTTAGATGCCATGTTGCAGCTTCATTAAGCTTAAAGTAGCTTATGAAGGAGACCTTGTCCCAACCCTTTATTATTGATAATGCTGTAATAATAAACTGGCTAGTATGTGTACCATTGCTCACTGTTCCGCTGCATGCACTAGAACAGGGGTCTCAAACACATGGTCCGTGGGCTGCATGCAGCCCCTAAAGCTATTTCCTGCGGCCTGCAACGACACTATTGTTACCAATATTTGCAATATCATAGTATGAAAAGGTTTCATTAGTATAGCCCTTGGGCTAACGTACTAGTTCTCATGTGACCCTGCACTAGTCCTCATGTGGCCCTCATGATGATTTGAGTTTGAAACCCCTGCATTAGAACATAGGACATCATACTCCTGACTATTATCATGGTACAAACTGGGAGTAGCTCCACTTGAAGTCAGTGGATATGGCTACATTTAGTGTAAACGCAAGCTCACTGTTGTCCATAAACAAATTGGTGTGACTTGTCTTAGCAAGCACTCAGGACACACTTTCTAGTATCCTTCAAATGGGGCAGGACTAAGCTAGTGTCCCACTGACACTTGGGTCCAAATCCTGTTTTGCAATGGGGAAGCAGCTCTGGCTGTAGATGTGACTCATAAGATATATGTAATACAGTATGAATGAATTATTATGGTAGTGAGACATTGGTCCAGGAATTGTAAACTCAGGTTTACAGTGTACTATGTATGCACAGGCATAGGCTTGGAAATAGAAGTCACAACCATGGGTCCTTGGTTTATATTGTAGGGTAGATATATCTAATGGGATATTTTGCTGTAAAAGTAGTATAAGAGAAAAATGAGTTAACCTTCTTTTAACAAGTAACATTTCAGTTTTTGGAAAACATTTTGTTTTTCAGCAAAATCTTGGAATTATCAAGGAACATTGTTTGGAGCTATTATTTTCAGAAAGACTTTGGTGAGTCTGAGAGTGACCTATGAACAGCAGCTTCCTATTTTTGTAGACACAAGCTAATTTCTGTTTCAGGAAGTGCAGCTCAGCAACCCAGCTCCATCTTTCCTATGCTATCTTAGAGTGGAATGGGGTGAAATTTTAGATAAATACATTTTTTCACTGAAAAATACAATCTAGAATTGACCTGAAACTATATATGAATTTACAAATTCTCTGAATAGTTTTGGCAAAAAAATAAACTGAGGAGGCTCAGTGCATAAGGTGACTTAGGCACCATTCATGATAGCATAGGCGGTGGTGTCACCTCTGTTGCCCTTGTTGTACCTTATAGCCCAATACTGTAATTAGAGAACATGCCAAGATGTGGGAGATCACTGGTTCAAGTCCCAACTCTACCTGAGTTGGACTAAGGACTTCAACTTGGATCTCCTGGTTCCAAGTGAGTGCCCTAAATAGTTTAAGATAGTCTCAGGTGCTTCCTTCTTAATCCCTCCTGCTGAAGTTGTTCAACTTTGTATAAATAATGAAATATTCATTGGGTCAGAGAGCACATAACTATAATATGGTGTTATGTAGCTTATCTGGGTAAAGGTTCCAGTCCCTGCCCCAATGAATATTTCATTATTTATACAAAGTAGAACAGCTTCGTTAGGATACATTGAGAAGGTCTCAGCCTAATGTGACCTCTTGCTTAGGGCATTCACTTACAATCTGAATCATACAGTAGGGACTTGAAGCCAGGCGAGAGCTCTAACCACAGAGCTATAGGGAGCTCCTGCTGCGTGCAGGGGTTTCCTTCCCCATGCGTGGCCAGTGGGGCTCTCTGCTACATGTGGGGGGATCCCTGCCCAGCGCGCAGCCAGTGGGGCTCACAGCCGCATGCAGGGTTTCCTTCTCAGCGTGTGGCCAGGGGAGCTCCTGCCACCCACAGGGGTCCCTGTCCCCACCCAGGGGATGGGAAGCCCATTGCCCCCCAAGCCCGATCTGGCTGGGGGTGGGGGTGCAGGCACCTTTGGGGCTGCTGGCCCCAGGTGCCAAAGGGCTGGTTTTCCTTCCACACTGCCATGTACCCTGGGAGGAAGGTCAACCCACGGCAATTCAAACTCATAGTGAGTTCGAATTGACATGGCCACACTGGGTCAGTTTGAACTACTGGGTTTGAATTGACCTGGACTTCAAAGTCAAATGAGGTTTCACCAATTCGAAGTCAGCTTTCATCAATTTGAACTGAGGAGTTCCTCAGTTCGAACTGAGGAAAGCGAGTGTGGCCACACACTTAATTGAATTCAAATTGATTGTCCTCAATTTGAATTCAATTCTAAGTGTAGAGATACCCTTAGTGAACCCATTACTGTTTTCAAAATTCCAGCCTTATCAAAGATTTGTTTTGAAAACTTGTGTGCTTTTTTATTTTTTAAATAAACCCATTTGAATTAACTTCTCAACTCTGTGAGCTAAAGAAAGAGTTCTGAGATTGTTTTGTGAGATGAGCATTTCTAAATTATTAAAACTAAATGATGCCATCTTGTGGTGAGTAAAAAAAATACAAAAATTAATCCAAATCTAAAGAGATAATAGGCTAAATAAATGTGCTCGTTGTTTAGTATGATCCTGTAGCACAGATGAGCTAGACTCTTAGGGTATGTCCACACATCTCTTTTATTTCAAAATGACACTGGTTATTTTGAAATAAAAGAGATTAGGTCCACACGACATATTCTTATTTTGAAATAAGAGACGTCATTTTGAAATAGCTTAAACCTTCTTTAAATTGAAACGGCTGTTATTGCGAAATGGTTATTTTGAAATAACCATTACAAATAACACTTTTGCCCTTCTCCTTCCCAGGGTGCCTTCCTTTTAGTCTATACTGGGTGGGGGCATGGCCCAGGGAGGAGGCCATGTTGCCACACCTCCCATGGTGCCCTTCTCCTAAAGTGAAATAGCAAGTCCTGTGTTTGGACATGCTATTTCACTTTGAGCTTTTCCATTAATTTGAATTAACTTATTTTGAAATACAGACTTTATTTCAAAATAACTTATTTCAAAATAATGATGTACGTGTGGACATAGCTTAGGCTATGTCTACACTAGCAAATTAGTCTGGACTAGGCAAGCTTAGTCCAGACTAATTTGAACCCTGTCAAAACTAGCCTTTGGCTAGTTCAAATTAAAAATATTTTAGTTCAAACTAATCAAAGGTTAGTTCAAACTAGTTAGTTTGGCTGGCTAGTCCAAACTAACTGCTTAGTTCAAACTCATTTGAATTTTTAGTTCAAACTAGCCCAACGGAGAACTGTTAGTTCAAACTAAACATGGGTTGTTAGTTCAAACTAACTTTTTTTTTAGTTCAAACTAAGAAGTTAGATCGAACTAAAAAAACAACAGCTAGTTCAAACTAAAAAGTTAGTTGGAACTAAAAATCTGTGGTTAGTTTGAACTAACATCAAACTATTTAGTTTGCACTAAGCAAGGTTTTAGGTGTAGACATAGCCTTAAATACTCAGAGAGCAAAATAAAAAAACCCTGCATAAATGACTAAAATCAACACTCTGCAATAACTAATCAAGTTACAATTGGAAACAAGTGCAGTAGTTGATTCAATTTACTAAAACAGATTGAACAATATATTGACGCCAATATGTCTAAACTAAAAGCAAACATAAAGTTATGGAAAGATACTATTTAATCACTGGGATAGAAGAAAGATTGGGAAAGTGACACTGGATGGAAGTTTTCAGTGTAAACATTTATTTTTATTTAAGATCAAAGTTCAGGTGCTCCCGGCACAAACCCCAGATGACCTGGTAGAAAAAAGCGATATTCTGAAACTTTGTGGATGTTAGTTTATTTGTCTTAGTTTTGTCTATGTCATCTCCCTGGCTGTAACTGAACCTGGATACACTTATGAAGTATTATAAAATGTACTTCACATTAGCTTTGCAATTTTCCTCCCTTTTTCAGGAATTCGAAAACAGTTAGATTTCAGAGTTCTTCAACTACATCAGATTATCAAAGTGGTAGCATCCTCATATTATTCATTTTATCTAAGGTGGTTCAGTTTCATGTATTTTAGTGATTTTTCATAATGGGATGAGATGTACTTATCTAACATGTGTACAGTATCCCAACAAAATACATCTTTCCTTTAAAAAGAAGCTTAGGGTCTGAAGAATACCAAAATGTTGCCAAGGCCATAGTTCTGGGATGTACCGTACCATTCTTGCAGTAAAACCTACAAGGGAACATCAGGTGCAGAATAATTCAGGGAACTTGGCTGAGTTTTATCCCAATAAATGTATCTGCAGGGGAAGGATATGCACATCCATAGAATAGGTGCAAGGAACCATTTTCAAACCCAAAGGATCCTTCTGGGGAGCAGTAGGCAGTCAGGCCTATCTGCATTCAGATCTGTCCCTCCCTGCTGGCTCTGTATTCACAAAACCTCTTGCACTGACTGTTCAGCTCCAATACAACCGCTCTGCAGCTGCCCCTTTAAAGAGGGATCCATACCACAGATTGTGGATATTTTGTCAGAAAGGTTATACTGCCCTATGCAATACGACTTCAAAACAGGGCACAGCAAACCCTGGGTGTCAGGTGGAACCTAGCTCTGTTGCAGAAATGCAGTGGAGGAGTGCCCTCTGGTGAGTAAAAATAAAACCATCTGTGCCTTTACCAGAGCTTAGTGGAGTTGACAACATTTTGGCACTGAGGGCTCTGAGTCAGTGTATTTTTTCAGTGGTGGGGGAGGCCCCAGCTAGGCACATTGCTGTGAAGCTGAGTGCCTAGCTGGGTGCCAATTTTGTCGAGTTCTGCTTTAAAAGGAAGGTTTGTAAATTCTGCTGGGTGGAAAGATGGGAATAATGCACATCCTCCTTCTAGAATTTAAGCCCAGAAAAAAAAAATAAATTAGTAGTCTGACCACCTGCACATTGCAAGCCATAGAACCTGACCCATCCATCCACTCCTGAAGTAGACTCATAACATCTCACTGGGTTACTGAAGTCCTCGAATTATAATTTAAAGGATTCAAGTTACAGAGAATCCTCCATTTATACAAATTTAAACCTGCAAGTGGCCAATGCCCCATGGTACAGAGCAAGGGAACTGCCCCAGGATCTCTGCCAATCTGATCTGTGGAAAAATTCCTTCCTGACCCCAAGTATGGTGATCAGTTACACTCTGACCGTATGGGCAAGAACCACTAGCCAGACACCTGACAAAAAAAATATCTGTAGTAACTTAGAGCCCTACCCATCTAATGTCCCACCATTAGCCACTGGAAATATTTGCTTAGCAGTTACAGATTGACTACATGCCATTGTAAGCAGTCTAATCACACCATCTCCTTCATAAACTTGTAAACCTCTCCCTTTTCTCCCTGGGTTACTTGGGAGCAGGCAACACTCATGAGTGCACAGACGCCTAAGTTTGATGACAAAGAGATCCTGAGTTTCCCAATGGTGATGTTGGGAATGTGGGAATCGTCTATCCACTCTTCTGCTGCAGTCCCTTTACTTTACAGGAAATTAAGCCTGGCGGTGCCTCCACCTGACTGGGTCCAGTACATGCTCAGAGGCGTGCCTTGGGAGCCTCCAGGACTAAATCCATGCACCTAAGAATAACCTATGGGATAGGTCTAATCCAAACTTACTAATTGTATATATAAAATACATTCATAGTACTTAATTGCATGTAACAAACCTTTACTTAACAAAGAACTTATCATAACAGGATGGAACTGAATATTACTACTAATTTAAATTCACAGAGGCAAGTAAATAAATCAGTGAGCAGACACAGAATACAGTTGGCAGGAACATATCTAACTAGCATGTTCACCACTTTTTCCAACTCAGAGGGCACACTTCCCCGAGCTCAGAACCCCAACCACTTGATTGTGTGGGCGTGCTTGAAGGGTCAATGAAAGAGACAAGGCAGCACGCTGATGGTCCAGTGTATCTGCTCAGAACCATGCTGCAGATCTGTAGTGAGCCCAACCAATGGTCTGTAGTCAGGGCTGGCACTACGCGGTAAGCAGCCCCTGCATAACAGGGGGGCGCCGGCATTTTGAGGGGCGTCATCAAAAGGGGACAGCGCCGTGGTGCTCCCCTGATGACGTCACTCATCTGCGCCGGCATCGCTCTGCTGCGGGGGGGGGTGCCATGTAGTCCTGGCCCTGGTTCAAGGAGACTGCCACACTGCCTCCCCTCAGGCCCAGTCAGTCTGTCAGCAGACTCTCTTGCTTTACAAGCCCTGCTCCAAATTAGAGGAGGGAGACAGACACTCACACCCTTACTGCAGATCTAGCTCAGCCAGCTCTAGGCTCAGACCCTGCTTTTGGGTTGAGTAAGACACCAACCTCTGAAGTTCCCTGCTTGAGTGAGTCTCCAGGAGTCTCAGGAACCCCAGGAGCAGCTTCAGGAACCACAGAAGCACTCACAGCAGCTTCCAGATTCAGACATGTCTCTCTCTCTCTCTAGACCCCTTTGTCCCCCTCTGTTTCCTGGAGGGCAGCCTCTCTTCCAAGGGATCATGGGAGTTGTAGTCCCTCAGTGGAAAACTTACAGCACATAGGAACTGTTTAAATGTTAACTTCTAAAGGGATAGCCAGGTTAGTCTAGTCCAGCAAAAAACAAAAAAACCCAAAGGAGTCTTATGGCACTTTAAGACTAACAGATTTATTTTTCGCATGAGCTTTCGTAGGAGAAAATCCCACTTCATCAGATGCTTTGAAGATAGGTGAACTTACAGAATGGAATGAAAATAAATGCAAGGGGGTGTAAAACATAGGATCAGGTCATACAGTAACAGCAAATCAGAGCAGTTTTTAGATTCAAACCATGGGAAGCCTGAAGTCAAATTACCTTTTGTAGTGGGAAAAGAACCCATAGGCTTGATTCAGTCCTGCTTTCACAGAATTTAGCTTGCATATTAATTCGAGTTCAGCTGTTTCTCTTTGAAGTCTTGATGCTCCAGCCACATCTGAGGCCTACTTTCACCATCTAAGACTCAAAGAATATTTCCATAACACCACAGATCAACGCATTGACACACAAATACCTTCCTCCAAACACTACAAGAAGAAATATTCTTTGTGGACTCCTCCAGAGGGTCGAAACAAGAGACTTGACTTCTCCAATGATTGTTTCCACCACAGTGTCAAGGCTGAAACTGTGGACAAACAACATCCTTTACATCATAACCTCAGCCCTGCAGAATCCAATGCCATCCACAGCCTCAGAAACAACTCTGAGATTATCATTAAGGAGGCTGACAAAGGAGGTCCAGTTGTCATCATGAATAAATTAGATTATGACTGGGAGGCTTATAAACAACTCTCCAACACAACCTTCTACAGACCACTTTCCTCTGACCCCACTGAGGAATACCAAAAGGAATTACAACGCCTACTCAAGAAACTCCCTAAGACAGCACAAGAATGTATAGAGACAGAAATACCACCAGAACCACGGCCAGGGATGTTCTATCTACTACCTAAAATCTATAAAAAAGGAAACCCTGGACACCCCATCATCTCAGGCATTGGCACTCTTACTGCTGGCCTATCTGGCTATGTGGACTACCTCCTCAGACCCTATGTTATCAACATCCCTAGCTATCTTCAAGACACCACGGACTTCCTGAGGAAAATACAGTCCATTGGAGAACGTCCAGAAACCACTATTCTGACCACTATGGATGTAGAAGTGCTTTACACCAACATCCAACACAAGGATGGATTACAGGCTATTAGAAAAACCATCCCAGATGATGCCACAGCACAGCTTGTGACTGAACTTTGTGACTTTATGCTCACCCACAACCACTTCAGATTTGAGGATCATTTATATCTCCAAATCAGTTGCACTGCTATGGGCACTGGCATGGCCCCACAATATGCCAACATCTTTATAGGTGACTTAGAACAACGTTTCCTCAAGTCTCATCCCAAAACACCTCTTCTTTACCTACGCTACAGTGATGACATCTTCATCATCTGGACACATGGCAGAGATGCTTTTGAAGATTTTCACAGAGATTTCAACAATTTCCACTCTACCATCAAATTGAGCCTGGAACACTCCACACAGGAGATCCACTTTCTTGACACTACAGTACAAATCAGGGATAGATACCTCACCACCATCCTGTACCGAAAACCTACTGATTGGTATAGTTACCTACATCCTTCAAGCTTCCATCCTAAACACACCACACGATCCATTGTCTACAGCCAAGCCCTAAGATATAACCGCATTTGCTCTGATCCCTCAGACAGAGACAGACATCCTGAGGATCTCTATCAAGCATTATTGAAACTACAGTACCCACCTGGAGAAGTAAGAAAATAAATTGACAGAGCTAGACGGGTTCCCCGAAGTCATCTACTACAGGAGAGGCCCAAGAAAGACAACAACAGAACACCACTAGTCACCACTACAACCCTCAAGTCAGACCTCTGCAACAGATCATTAAGGACCTACATCCTATTCTAAAAGATGATCCCTCTCTCTCTCAAGCCTTGGGAGACAGACCTCTCCTTGCCTACAGACAGCCATCCAATCTTAAACAGATACTCACCAGCAACTACAGATCTAACAACAGAAACAGTGAAGCAGGCACACACCCCTGCAACAAACCACGCTGCCAAGTCTGCCCACATATCTGCACAATAGATACCATCATAGGTCCTAATCAAGCCTGCTACTCCATCAAAGGCTCATTTACCTGCTCATCTACTAATGTCATCTATGCCATCATGTGCAAGAAATGCCCCAACACCTTATACATTGGACAAACAGGACGATTGTTGTGCAAAAGAATAAATGAACACAGAGCTGATATCAGAAATCACAAAACAAAGAAACCAGTTGCTGAGCACTTCCATCTTTCTAATCACTTGATAAATGATTTGTTGACAACCCGTCAGAGATGTGGCTGGGACATCAAGACTTCAAAGAGAAACAGCTGAACTCAAATTAATATGCAAGCTAAACTGTGTGAAAGTAGGACTGAATCGAGCCTATGAGTTCTTTTCCCATTACAAAAGGTAATTTGACTTCAGGCTTCCTATGGTTTGAACCTAACAACTGCTCTGATTTGCTGTTACTGTATGACCTGATCCTATGTTTTAGAATAGAATAGAATCATAGGGGTGGAAGGGACCTCGTGAGATCATCGAGTCCACACACCTCTTGCATTTATTTTCATTCCATTCTGTAAGTTCACCCATCTTCGAAGCATCTGACGAAGTGGGATTTTCTCCCATAAAAGCTCATGCGAAAAATAAATCTGTTAGTCTTAAAGTGCCACAAGACTCCTTGTTTTTTTTTAAATGTTAACCTCCTACTTGATTTCAGAGGCCCCTAAAGTACAGGGTGCCTAGCAGTTACAGATTGACTACATGCCATTGTAGGCAGTCTAATAATACCATCTCCTTCATAAACTTATCAAGCTTAGTCTTGAAGCCAGTTAAGTTTGGTTGTTTTTTTTTTGCCTGCACTACTCCCCTTGGAAGGCTGTTCCAGAACTTCATTCTCTTAATGGTTAGAAACCTTTGTCTAATTACAAGCCTAAACTTGTTGATGTTCTAATTACAATCCATTTATTCTTGTGTTGACATTGGTGCTTAACTTAAATACTTCCTCTCCCTCACTGGTATTTACTCCTCTGATGTGTTTATAGAAGGCTATCATATCTCCCCTCAGCCTTCTTCCAGCTCAGCTAAACAAGCTAAGCTCTTTGAGTCTCTTCTCACAAGGTATGTTTTCCATTCCTCCAATTATTTAGTAGCCCTTCTCTGCATCTGTTCCAGTTTGAATTAAAGTTTCTTAAACATGGCAGACCAGAACTACATCCAGTATTCCAGATGAGGCTTCACCAGCTGTGTTTACACTATAAAAGCTAAGTCGACTTTATTAAGTTGACTTAATGCAGTCTACTTAAAGATGACTTTAAGTAAACCTTATTAAGTTGACTTAGTGAGTCCACACTGCATTAAGTTGACTTTATAAAGTCGACTTAAGCCAGGGGATGCATTTAAAGTTGACTTAATACAGTCAACTTTAAATGGGTCCCCTTGCTTAAGTTGACTTTATAAAGTTGACTTACATGGCCACACTGCACTAAGTCAACTTTATTAAGTCAACTTTAATGTCCACATTGTGTTACGTTGACTTAATAAAGTCAACTTAACACCTAAAATCAACTTTAAGGGCAGGAGTTATTAAGTCGACTTAAGGAAGCCCTTAAGTCAACTTAATCAACTCCAAATGTGGACATGGCTTTGCTTAAGTTGACTTAAGTCTCCTTAAGTTGACTTAAGTCCATAGTGTAGACATAGCTACCCAGTCTTGTATAATTCTACTAACACCTCACTATCTTTACTGGAAATACCTCACATGATGAATCTCAGGACTGCATTAGCATTTTTCAAGACTCAATCGCATTGGCAGCTTATAGTAAAGGTTAAGATTTTGTCATGGTTATTTTCGATAAAAGTCAGGGAGAGGTCATGGGCAATAAGCAAAAATTCACAGAAACTATGACTTCTCCCTGACTTTTATTTAAAACAGCTATCTTTGTCAAAATGAGGCTGACAGGGGGTGGGGGAAGGGAATGAAAGCAGCAGGGCAGGGTCCCCCTGACTACTTACAGAGATAGCGAGCTGGTGGCCAGGACTGGAATGCTGTATCTGTGGGACCCCACAGCCTGTGGCAGCAGCTCAGAGCTATTTCAGGGGAGCCCAGCACCTCAGAGCTGCAGAAGGCAGCCTCCATAGTGTTGCCCACAGCAGCTCAGAGTTCTGGAGGTTCCCAGTTGCCTGTGGTGCTGGATCAGATCTCCAGGATCTCCACCACCCACAGCAGCTGGGAGCTACAGTGGCTGCCAGTGGCAGCTGGGAGCCTACACCACCCAGGGTGTCTGGGAGCTATGAATCCCACCCATGTCAGCCCTGAGTTGAAAGGGCCACCTGTGGCAGCTTGGAACTTCAGGCCCCCCCTGCCACCAGTGGCAGATGGGACACTTGGCTACAAAGGACAGAAGGGAGTACCAGGGTTGGCTCTCCTCTGACTGCTCATCATGACAAGGAGCTCCAGGGACCACTGGGGATTTCCTGCTGCTCACTGTCAGGTGTCCTCTTCACCTGCCCATAGGAGCAGGAAACTACTGGGCTCCTGCAGACTGACAGCTCATGCTCTACTGCCCTCAGATGAAGCAGAAAGTGTCTGGGAGGCTACAGGAAGTTACAAGTTCTGTGACCTCCATTACATAATCTTATTCATCTTGTCAGCAACTCACCCTGGTCTTTCTCTTCCTCATCTGTCTTTTCCAACTGATAAATTCTGATCCCTTATTCCTCCTCTGGTTCACTGTTCCCACCCACTCCACCCTGCAGATCCCTAGACCCAGTGAAGAAATCTCTGTAAGGCCCAAGATTAGCTGGGGGGCAGGGATGCTGCAGAGATAGCTGTACCCACTCCACACCACAAATTTGTGCAGAAGAGGGTAGACCTGCATGTGCTGAGTCTCCTTCATGTGTAGATCTGGGGAGCACAACCCCTCCCCATCCTGTAATTCCATTCACTATTCTGTGAATGTGAGAACCATTATTACTGTTCATTACTATTTTCTGTAAAGGAAGACAAATGGCATGGCATGAAACTGTGATCTGAAATTACATGCAACCCACAGCAGCTAATTGAAATATTTCAGATCTTTTTGTTCACTGATTTACACTTTGTAAATATGGTGTAAACAGTTGATTATATGTCTGAGAATGTCAATAAGCAATTTTCCAGTTAGGTTGGTGCACCTGTGAACATACCATGTAACAGGAATCATACATCATCCTGTGTTCAATAATTTTAAAATCGATTTCCCATGCTGCAGAAAGTGGTTGATATCTGACTTTTGCTTTTTTCTGTTTTTAGCATTTAAACCTCCAATCATCTGCTTGGAACTCAGCCTCATAATTTTAGCATGGCATGGGGAAATTCCATGGGGAATGTCTAACGAGAAGCTACCATTGCTCTAGTACCTAGGTGGTACTTCAGAGGAAGAATGATAAAAGATCTGCAGGGTGGCAGATTTTCCAGTTCTGCACTCCTTTCCCACTTGGCATGCAGTTATACAAGCATGTGCTTCTCTTAACTTGCACACACCTCTTGTGAAGCAGAACCACAACACTTTATGTGACCAGAGGGTCTTCTTGCACTAGGTGGAGAGGGAGATTTGCCTGAATGAAAACTGTAGCAGTACATCTTTTATGGAAGTTTGGGCTGCATGTCCTATACACCCTTGCCATTTGTGACATGTTCATCTATGACTTCATCCCTAATAGTAAATTCAACTGAAAATATATTTGCAAGTTTCATGTAAAATTTTAGCTCACCTTCTTTTTTTTTTTTAAAGTAAAGCTATTGAATGGCAAGAGCAGTGTAACTTGCAGAAAAAAAAGTCAGAACTAAAACTATCAGACTTTTGTTTCTGATAACACATGAATATTCCCAATGATAAACTGAGGGCAGATGGAGAGGAGAGATATGTAGCATCAATAGAAAAAAGAGATCATTCTGACTGTGTGGTTTAGTGAGTCTTTTCTATCACTGACTTCTGTGATTTCTCTTTGCATGGGATTGTGAAATTTAACAAGGCACAAAACTAGGAGCCGGAATTTACCATATGCATGTGGAAACAGACAATTAGCTTGCAAGGATCACTGTACCAGTGGTGAAAGTGATCTAATTTGATTACAGAACAGTGGACCCAAGAGGACTTTTGGTTAAACATAGAGGAAAAATCAATGATTGCTGTTGTGGTTATTCCTTGATAAGCCCATATAGTGTATGTGAAGACATAAAACAATGTGATTTCTTGCCCTGAAGTCCTTTGTATCTAAAAGCCAGACAGAAAAACAGGACATAGTTCTAGGTGGGCTTGAAGTGTTGTGATTTTTGAAAGATTATTAACAACTAGTATTTTATATACAGTTGTTATCTCGCTAGTCACCATCGGTGGAGTGCTACAAATTCACAAAAAAAAAAACAAAAAAAACCCCAACACTGCCTAACAATATCAAACCATGAATGAGTATGGAAATTATAATAGAATGTGACCAAAGGAACAGACATCTTGAAACATACCAGTGTGTGATGTGTACAACCAAGAATACACTAGTCAAATAGGTACATGAAAAAAGAGTTTATTTTTCCAAGAAATCATAAATTCTAATCTTATTTTTGCTAAACCTATGGTTTGATGTGAAATATTTTAACTATATCTTATACTAAAACCAGACTTTTCCTGAGCAGAAAAACTAATCAACTCCTAGCTGGTCAGGGTTGAGATAAGACTTCCCTTGTGGGCATGGTGTTGCAAAGTTTTCCATGCTGGGGGCTTTACACCTTTCTCTGAAGCATCTGGTATCGGATACAGCCAGAGACTGGTCTGATCTGGTACAACTATTCCTCTGCTAATAGGAGACAGACACTATCCCTATAAAAACTGTAAAATTCCAAGGAAGATAGAATACATCTGTTCTAGAAGTGTGGAATACACTATGCTTTATCAAATGTGATGTATGTACAGAATTGGAATGCGAGGTACTGGGAACTGATTTCAGTCAGAACAACTCTGATCAGGATTATTTATTATGAACACATTTGGCTCGGGTCCTTCAACTTTGCCTGTGCCAAATGTTTCAATTTACAAAAATTTTGAAGATTGATTCTGACTTTTCACCCGATCATTGCATTGTAGCAAAACAAAAAAACAGACGATGGGTGAGACAATGGGATACAAGTAAGATCATTTGGGCAGGAATCATCTTTTTTTCCTGTTTATTTAGAGCTTAGTTCAATGAGATCTTGATCTATGACTAGGGCCTCATGTTCTACAATAATACAAAGAAAAAAATGATGAGTATTAAGAACTGAGGCATACAGAGACCATGTAATTTTCCCAAATTCACATACAAAGAACTATGGTAGAAATAGAATCCAGACATCTGATATTCCCAATCTAGTGACTTAATAACAAGGCCATCCTTCTTCCTATTTTATATACATATGTAGAAATATTGAATTTTTTAATATTTTTTCCTCTTTGTTATTTTATGAACATTTAACAAACTCTTTTTTTCTCTTGTCTGATACTGTGCATCAAACACTTCCTCCTTATTCCTGTAGGAAGGGAGGATGGCCCTATCACTATAGTATTTGATGTGGCACTCAGGAGACTTGGATCCAATTTCCTACTTCAGGTGCAAGTGACCTTGGGCAAGTATCTTTGCCTAAATTGTATTGGTGTAGGGGGTGCGGGGCCTCCAAATGCTTAAGAACTCTTATGCTAGAGGTCGACTATTTTAGTCTCAGTGGCTATGTCTACACTTAGAGTTTCAGTTCGAATTCCTGAATTTGAATTAGTCAGTTTGCACTAATAATTATTAATTCAAATTCAGTCAATTCGAATTGACATGGCCACACTAGAAAATCCAATTCGAATTGGCATGTCCGTGAACAGGACTTGCTATTTCGAATTTGGTAGGCAGCGCTATTGTGTAGGGAAAAATCAAGCTGTGACTAATTCAAACTAACAGTGAATTCAAATTGACATGGCTACACTGGGTCAATTTGAATTATTCAGTTCAAATTGACCCTGACTTTGAAGTCAAACGAGGTTTGACCAATTCAAAGTCAGCTTTCATCAATTCAAACTGAGGAGTTCCATGCACTTAAAAGAATTCAGATTGATGGCAATAAATTCAAATTCAGCTCTAAGTGTAGACATACCCAATGTGAAGTGCAGCACTGTTTTCTGGCTCTTTTATGCCTGCATCTCCTGTACCCCAGGTAAATGCCCTAACCACACTGCTAGACAATCGGTCTCTTTTTGGCACAGTGAACATTTAATTATTTATATAAAATGAAGTAGCTCCAACAGGAGACATTAAGAGAACTCCCATGTTCCCACCACCCCATTCCCCCCGGCTATTGAGTCTCATGAGGGAGGTAAGAGGCCCAGCTCCAGGAGAAAAAACAAACAAACAACAACAAAAAAACCCCAACCCCGCCCCCTAAAAAAAAAAAAAACAAAGAAAACCAAAACAAAATGCCCAAACCCTAGCAATTTCCTATTGAAATCTTCCACAACAGTTCTACCTGTGATGCATCTTTGACTGTTTGTCGTATTTCATGATGACTGTGTAGGAGGGAAATTTAGCACTTGTTAACTCAGTAATGAGAAGCAAGTCCAGCATTTGAACTAAAGTCCCTGTAACAGTTTGGGAAGGAGAAATTGGAAAGCTGGTTGATATTATGCCATTGAAGATGGTGCTGTTGATATGCTGTTTCTCTGTGTGTGTCAACTGCCTGGATAGAAATATACACTATAGATCTCTATTTACATCTAGAGGAACTCCTTTTTGTAGGAGGGAGGGCAGTCAGGACGCGCCTCCCTCCTCCAGAGCAGTTGTCCCAGGGGTTGAGCGCTCCCCCTGCTGGCCAGAGGAGGGCTCTGCAGGGACCCAGGCTGGGACCCGAAACACAGAAGGCGGGCCCAGGGGAGGGGAGGACCATATAAGGAGATGGACTAGGCAGAGCAAGGGGACACTGAGAGGGAGAGACACTGCAATCCTTGAGAGCACTCAACCCCAGCCTGCTGATAAGTGGCCTGAGCGCTGGCGGGACTTCTCGGTCTACTCCCCGCCTCAAGGGGAGGACTTGGAAGAACTGCCTTTGGCCGAAGACCCCATGGACCCGGAGGACTCATCCCCCAATGATCTGGAGGAGCTGCCTTCTGCCAAAGACCTCCTGGACCGGGCAAGCCCTGCCAGCAATGACCTAGAGGAGCTACCCCTCGTGGAAGACTTAGAGGACCTACCAGCCCTGCCACCCCCGGGGGAAGAAGGTTTGATGAGGATCCCTCTGGCATTTTACTCTGAGGACTTGATGGGGAGGAAAAGGGGGAACCCTGGAAGAAGTAGCTCAGGAAAGAGGGCTGGAGGCCTAGACTGTGTTTGGCTGTCTCGCCCCGCTAAGGGGAGCTCGCAGGCAAAGACCCTGGTACTGCCTTGCCTGGAGGAAGGGCTGGAGGCCTACACTCTGTCTGGTGACCTCGCCCCGCAAAGGGGGGCTTGCAGATGGGAACTTGGGTGTGGCCTCGCCTGACAGGGGAGGAGGAGGTTACCCGCTGGGTGGATCGCTTGGCCGCCAACCACCTGCGACTTACACTTCTCAGTTCTCTATCTTAATATTCACTTTCTTCAAATTTCTTTTCAAAAAGTCCTTATAGCACAGTTTTTGCCCTCCATGCCTTCCTGGAGTTCACCATGGAGGAGACTTTTTGGGAGCTGATGATCTGGTATAAGGACAACATGACCTACTCACTTCAGCTGCTTTAAATACCTCAATACTAGGCATGGCAGGGAGCCCCAGCCACCACCAGGAGGTGGCAGGGAGCCGGATCCATCCCCATCAGCAGTGGGAAGCTGGATCTGGCCCTCTGCAACCTTCCAGCAGTGGCTGAGAATGGATTTGGCTCCCTGGCACCCCAGATGCCTAATTTTAGAGGGTGGGCATGAAGGGTCCAGTTAGGGGTGCTGCTGCCAGCTCTCTAAGATTTGGCGCCTGGGGCTTTGCCCTGGTCACCCTGTCCTAGTTATGGCCCTGATGCCAACTATTTTTGATACCTCAGTGTTTGGAACTATATCTTGCTATTTAATTCCTAGAAGCTGCCACAGATGTCTCAGTTGCAGGCTTGTAAGCTTTTTGATATATCACCTATACAGAGTTTTTTTTTGTTTCTATAGAATACAGAAATGGTGTCAGCACCACGACATGATAAACCTTCATCTGAGTGGCTGCAGTGATGCTGTGCTGATACCAGAGATGTTTTGGTGATCTTCTAAATGCTCTGGAGGCTGACTGAATGGGATATGTAATGTTTACATCAGGGATGTTATCACTAGCAACTGTGCTTCCTAGATAATATAAAGCTGTTGATATATTTAAGGGGTTCCCCAGTGACAAGAACTCAGGTATAGCATCACTACCTACATTTTGTCTGTTGGGTAGTTGGCAAAGAAGTTTAGTTTTACTCA
This sequence comes from Podocnemis expansa, assembly GCA_007922195.1. Taxonomy (NCBI): domain Eukaryota; kingdom Metazoa; phylum Chordata; order Testudines; family Podocnemididae; genus Podocnemis; species Podocnemis expansa. The sequence goes on from ML682066.1 coordinate 467,474, forward strand.
TATTTATTTATAATCCAAATCATTTTGCTGCTGAAACAAACTCAGTGGTCATCTCTTGGATATCTCTGAGCGAAGGAGTAACTAGTTCTGAATTGTCTGCAAAGAGAAGTTCTCTAGTGCATTCTTCACACAGCTTGGAGCTGGCATGTAATCTAACCGAGTTATGTAGCTTCCCATCAGTTGCAGTGTGAATATAGACTCCTAAATTGAGGTTTTTTGACATCATGTTGAAGAAAACAGCTAGGAACATAATAAAAAGTGTTGGAGAAAGACACAGCCTTGTATCATACCATGGCATATATTAAATGAGGTCAGTAATATTTCCTGCCACAGAAACTACCAGTCATTCTTTCATGAAATTCTTGTATTATTTGATCAGATTGTTCCAGATAGTCATATAGTTTAAGCAGCCTCTACAGGGCTTTTCTGTCCACTTGTGGATGAAAACTATTTTTAACTCATGAGCTGTAGATGGACCTGGGTAAGCCACAGATCACTTTCTTATTAAAATTATATGTAACTTTTGAAGTCCATGCCTAGATGCAAACCTGCTTCTGCTGGTACTAAAAAGCTTGTTATCAGGAACTTGAAATCTATGGATAGAAGATAAGAAGTGAAATTTCTTAAATCTTAGAGTCTGAAAATACACTTAACAAGGAAACAAGTCTTGGAATATTTTCAACTAAATAATTTACAATACTTCATGTAACATACGTGGTCATCCTAAATGCAAGCATGCAGATTGGTGTGACAAAAATGACAGCATAGAAGATCTTCAGCAAAAGCAGAAACTCTGTGTTGAACATCTCTTAAGCAACTTAGTTGAATCTGAAAAAAATACCAAAGGGTTAAGTCATGCTTACAGAAAGATTCATATGATGAAGGATAAAAGATGGGAAAACAAAATTAAAGAAATAGGCACTTAGGCTGCCTTACCTGACTCATAGGGCCTCTACAATGCCTTAAAGGAAATCTACAGTCCTCAAACTAATAGAATTGAATCTGTCAACAGTGCAGGGGGTACTCAGTTTTTTACAGACAACTGTGACATTAATTGCTGGAAAGAGCACGTTGCAAATTTATCGAACCAGACTGAAAATATTTATTCCCATACATTACAGTAGCTAAAAGAGTTGCAAAAACAAAAACAAAAATTAGTTTGCCAGTAAGGGTGGAAGAACTTGCCAAAGCAGTTAGAACAACTATATGCAGGAAAAGCTCTGGGCCTAGGTGAGATTCCTTTTGAAGTGCTCAGATATGGTGGCAGTAAACTTAAAGCAGCAGTTCTGACCTTATATAACACATTCTTGGAAAAGCAAGTGGTCCCTCAGGATATCAAAGACACTCATTTATAAAAGATGAAAGGGATTGTACACGGTTGGCAGCATTTGACCCACCTGGAGGGTACCTCCTGAAGGTGTTACTGGGGAATGCTCAAGTAGTCAAGGTGGTCTGTGCTCCAACTCTTGCCATGCTGGATTCTGCTCCTTGAGTCCCCTTCTTGGGTCTCAGCCCACCGGCTAAGCCCATTAGTCAACCCCTTCTGGGGTACTTGCCACTAAACAGTTAATGGCCACAGCTAGCCCTGCGTCTAGCCACTCAGTCAATGGCCAGCAAGCCTATGCCACTCCTGGCGACTAGGGGAGCAGGGAGGGGCCTGGGCCCACCTACATCTCCAGGCCTAGGCCCAGGGTCCCTACATGCCTCCACTGAGGCCTCCATCTCCCTCCACTCATGCCTCAGTCTGTATCGATACTCTGGGCCACTTCCCCCCAGCTCAGTCTGTTACAAACTTTGCCCACCAACTCAGGGTATGCTCATTTATTAGGGTTACTTTCTCTTTGGGGAAGATGGTAATTCTATTAGTGTGCTACTTGTGTTTCTATATAGGTGCGTCTGAGCAGACCGGGTCTATCAGCGCTCTCAGCTGCTACCCTTATGTGCCCCTGAACTCAGTAGGCTGGGTCACACAGCACTTCTCAGCTGCTACCCTTATGTGCCCCTGGAGTCAATCAGGCTGGGTCAAAACAGTACTTTTCAGTTGTCACCCTTATATGCCCCTTGAGTCAATCAGGCTACTATCCCCATCAATGAGCAAACATTACAGGGTTGTGAACATCACAGGGATCTTTCACTAGGTAATGGAAGCATTGCTGCAAAGCGATATAAAGAAACCGAGACCACAAAGGAGAGGGAATGATGTCTTAGAAGAGTCTGGAAACTGGCTTGATAACAAAAGGCATTTTATTGCTAGGTATCTAAAACTTGCACTAATAATAATAATTACAAAAGGAGAAGAATACCCCAAAATACCCAGTTACAGCATGGATAAACATACAAGGAAAGAAAAACACCCAGCTACAATATTACCTAGATTCTACTGTATCTGGCTTAGAGACAGAGCGTCATAATTAAACAAAGAGGGAGAGAGAGAGAGAGAGAGAGAGAGAGAGATGAGGGGGGGTGTTTCACCACTCTGTAGCAGAAAGGTTCCCAGGTTGTGCAGATCAGGATCAGAGGCTGGATGGAAACAAAGCTCCCACAGCAATCAGCAAAGAAGAAGAAACGCTGAGTCCCAGTGGAAATGATACAGCTTTAGATCCAAGCATCAGGACTCAGGACTCAATCCAAACTGACACAGGATCCAATCAGGACTTGTACAGGACACACACTACTGTACTAGGACTTGCACAGGACACATGCTACTGTGTTGTTGGATGTGGGTAAAGGTTTTTTATAAGGACTTGTTCAAGTGGCCAATATACATTCCTGGCTGGGTGTAATGGTTCAGAGAAGCACACAATATAATGAGGCAGGCTCAGTATTTTGGGTATCAATTATCATGTCTATGACTAGAATGGTCTGATAATTGCTGAGTTTGTTTGTGTTGGTGTGAGATTCCCCATCAGGCAATGCTTCCCTGCTTCTTCAATCCCAGAGTTCAGTGCGGTTCTTGCTTCTTCAATCCCAGGGTTCAGTGCGGTTCTTGCTTTGGAGCCTGGCTCTCCATAGTCAATGCAAATGAAGCTCCATTAACTGTGCTGATGGCTTTTGGATATGGGTAGATAAGGATGTCTCCCATTTCCTACTGTTTTTGGTTTTCAGTTCAAGCAGAGGTTGGGGGATGTGGGAGGGGGAAGGCACAGGCTGGATACTATGCTCTTATTCCTCAAGAACAAAGAGCTAAGATGTAACAAGTCACCCACAATCTCCTACCGCTGGAGTCCAGCTGCTGCCTTTCCCTGGCTCCTCACCCCAGGACCACTCTTCCAGTGGCTACTGCCACCTGGATCTGACTTGCTGCTCCAGAGTTCCAGCCGCTGTCCCTCCAGGCCTTCTTGCCTCCAGGACAGGTGCTCCAAGCCTTCTTGCGCTCTGGCTTCAGCTTCATCTATGCTAGTCAGCTCACTGTGGCCCACTATGAGCTCTCCAGGGTGCTGGCTTCTGCAGCCAGAAAACCAGAGGGACAACCTTCTACCCTAGGCTTTCCAGGCCAACTGGCTGAGCTAGAATCTGCTGCTCCCTCTTATACCAGCAGGCCACCCTTTGGTTGGCTGCCGCTCACACATCCGTTTTAATTCTGTGTGTGCCATTGCAGAACAACCACACTGCTACAGGGATTGTACATGATAATCATCATGATACAGTTCTGTTATCAATTACTGGAAAAAGCCCGCCTAAAATTCTTTTAAACAGGTTTAAAAATATATCAGAAAGTGTTCTTACTGAAAGTCAGTTTGATTTTCTTGCAAAGAGATCAACCAATGATATGAATTTCTCCATGAGTCAATTATAAGAAAAGGACTTTAAGCTACATCAAGACCTCTTTTGTCATATTTTTCAACTTTTTCAAGGCCTTTGACACCTATGACACATAAGCTATATCTACACCTAAAAGCTTAGTTCAGACTTGCTCAGTCCAAACTAAATAGTTCAAAGTTAATTCAAACTAACCACTTTTTTTTTAGTTCAAACTAACTCTAGTTTAAACTAGCTGTGCTTTTTTTTTAGTTTGAACTAAAAAAGCATGTCTAGTTCGAACTAAAAGTTAGTTTGAACTAAAAAAACATGGTTAGTTTAAACTAACTCCTAATTTGAATTTATTTAGGTCAAACTAGCATGACTACAGTGTGCTAGTTCTAACTACATTTTGAAATAAGTTTGAACTAAGCAGTTAGTTTGGACTAACCGGCTGAGCTAACTAGTTAGAACTAAAATTTTTTTTTGTTTGAACTAGGCAAAGCTTAGTGTAGTCAGGGCTCAGATTAGTCCAAATTAAGTCTCCTTACTCTGGACTAATTTGCTGGTGTAGACATACCCATACTGTCTTAGTTATGGAGACCATTCTTAAACTCTGCAGCTTGTTTTGCTACTTCTCATTGGAAACATGAAACTAAGCTAAACTTGTATGATATTGTTTTAATAAAGTGAAGTGTTTGGAAATTGCATTGTTTTTTGTTCCTTGCTATTTCTATACAGATTTCTATATGGCTTGGATTGGAAAAAGAATTTAAGAACTATCTGGGAATAGTCTAAAAGCTTTATTTCCTTTGTAGCTATTTTTTATCCTGCTCTGAATTTTGAATCAGTAGCTGAAAGAATGGTGTTTCATTTCTGCTTACAAACATTGTAGCCTTTACTATTCATTACAGAGAAATAGATTCCCACACATAGACCTACCACCTACTCTGTCTGTAAGATTCACTACAGTGAAGCTTACTGTGAATCCACTTCTTTCTTGCAGCTATCAAAACGTAGATGTAGATGGGACAATGACAGCTTTCAAGAGAGACTAATGAAATGGCTATGATTATAAAGAATTGTTGCTTATCAGATTAATCCATTACTGAAGCTTTCACCAAATCTTCACAACATATATAAATGACTCATTGTGTAGAGCAAAACTGTTAAAGATTGAATACCCTTTGTTTTCGTCTATCACAGAATAAAATGAAGAAGTTCAAGAAGTTACAGTATATGCATTTTTGCAAGAGGATTTGCCTATATGAAAGTGCAGGCCTTTTTTTTTTTTTTTTTTGGAATGGTGCTTCCATTCATATCTTTCAAAAGCAAAAAACCCAAGTATTGTTTGGCCAACTACAGAAAAAGCAGATGAAAGAATATAACACTTTACTGAAATTCTTTCCAAACATCTAATGACTCTAAAAATGAAAAGCGGTTTGAAAGCTCACTCTGTCATAAGGATATTTATCTCTGCACACCTTCTCTCCCTTATTTTAGGGAAAAGACATTAGTAGAGGTTTAGCAATATAAACCAGAAACAAATCACATATTCAACATGCAAACATGAAAAAACATAAAACAAATGGAAGCTTCAAAGAGAAACTATGGAACTGGAATTCATATGCAGATTTGACTCTGTTGCCTTAGGGTTAAATAGGGACTATGGATTTTTTTCTAATTACAAAAGGTGATTTGACGTCACTTTCCTCTATATGCTGTTCCCCAGTGTTTGAATCTAAATAACTTCTTTGATTTGCTGTAGCAGTCTGACCTGATTCTATAGCTTACACTTCCCTGCATTTATTTTCCTCCCATTCTGTAAATTCCCCATCTTCAAAGCATCTGACAAACTGAGATTTTCTCCAGTGAAGGCTCATGTGATAAATAAATTTGTTGGTCTTTAAAAGTGCCACAGGACTCCTTGCTTGCTTTGCTGAACTAGACTAACATGGCTACCCCATTGGAACTTGTAAACATGTCATCATTAACACCTGATGATTACATATGCCACATGATTGATCCTAGTGGTTACTCATGCTGGCATATGGAGCTGTAACTTACAGTTCCTTGCATTCACTTGATCTCTGTCCACCAACAGGAAGGGGAACAAAAGAGGGATTCATCCTGAGGAAAGGCAGAAAGTGGTACCACTGCTAAATCTCTTTTATGTTTCAGGTGAGGTAGGCAACTGTAAATTTCACTAGAGGCTTCATCAGAAGCTTGTATAAGCCCCTTGCTTGCACAGGAAACATCTGAACACAGAAGAGAGGTAACATTTGGTACATATGAGAGCTGGCAGCATTGCTTTGACAATAGTACCAGTTATCACACTGTTCCATTAGAATATAGTAGAGTACCCATAAGGGATAAAAGCTGTGTTTTCCCCCCTTTTTTGATACTTATGAACGCCCTGATTTGAAAGATATGGCAATTTCCTGTAATATCTTTGGGAGATCTTATTGCATTATGTTTAAAGAGCTGTGGAATTCATGTATTAATAATGCAAAATTAATGTGTTTATTGTGAGTAGCATCTCAAGGGGGTGATATGGTCAATGTAAACCCTGGGAAGTTGTACAAGCTTCCAAAGATTCTTTTACAGTATGTGCCAGACAACAATGAACTTCTGGGACAAAGTTCAAAGCAATTTCACAAGAAATCTCCAGGGGGACATCTATGCAAATATCTCTCCTCTGGTTATGCCAGAACTCTGCCCTTTGAAGCTTCATTCTGAGGAGGGGACCTTTCTCTGCTGAGCACCTATTACATGAGGATAAGATCAAAGATCCAAACTGTATAAAGGAAAGAGAGTATGATTCTGAGCTAACAGCTGTAATGAATTTGTAACCACAGAAAAACCTGTTGGTGGGGTTTGAAGGACTGATTACTTGCCTGAGCCCTGTTGGAGTTGTGGGCAATTAAGCTGTTTATAGCCTCTGAAGAGAAAGCAAAGCCTACTGGCTTTTGCAGTCTGCCTTGCTTGGGAATGCAGAAGAGAGAGGTATGCAGGCCTCTGCCCAAAGACGTGATAGCGGGAGAGTGACAACCCTAAAAAAGAATGTTCCCTGCTTGGACCACAAAGGGGAGCTACAAGTACAGTTGCCTTGAAACTGTGACATCCTCCATTTCCCAACCCTCAGGGTGTGTTTACACTTACAATTTAATTTGAATTAATGAGGATTAATTTGAATTAAATTAATGCATGGTTACACTGGCTTTCATTAATTCAAACTAAGGAATTCCTTAGTTCGAATTAATGAAAGATTACTTTGAAGTTAGGAAACCTTGCTTAACTTTGAAGTAAGGGTTAATTCAAATTTATTAATTTGAATTAACCCAGTGTGGCCATGTTAATTCAAACCATTAATTCAAATTAATGCTTTTTGACCTTCTCCCTCCCAGGGTGCCTTCCTCTTTTTATACATTTGGTGAGGGCATGGCCCTTCTTGGGGACCATCTTGCAACACCTCCCATGGTGCCCCTCTCCTAATTTGAACTAGCACGACCTGTCCATCGACATGCTAATTCAAATTGGGTTCCTAGTAGGGCCATGTTAGCTCGAATTAACTTAATTCAAACTAATCATTATTAGTTCGTATCAATTAGTTCAAATTAAGTTAATTTGAACTAACCTTCTAAGTGTGGACATAGCCTAAGTGTTTTATATTTTCAAAAACCCAGCAGCAAAGTAACGTAGCAACTCACTGACAATTAAGGAAGGATGCCACAGCAACAGCATTCTTGTGAATCCCATGAGACAAAGATATCCTTCTGCAGAGAGGCTGACACTTGTTTTGTTGTCATTGAGAATAAGACTATATAAAGTGCGTCCCTTTATTCCCATGGGAATGATGATCTATGGTGGCACTTTTTGCAAAAAAAGATTTCCAGAAATTTTACAGCTACATTCTTTTTCATCATTTTAACTTTGCTTCCTATAGAAATTGGCTATATTGAAATATACATAGCATATAAGATGCATCACTTGTTTCTCTCATGTCTTGCTGTTCTGCTGTGGGATTCTTGTGTCAAAGATCAAGCAATCTGAAGGCAGCAGCAGCTGTGACATACTCGCTAGTTAATAAGGAATGTGGTTTCTATGAAATATGTGACATTGCTTTTGTCAAAATTATTAACTTCCAAGTACAATAGCTGTACTGCAAAAGAAAGATTAATGAAAGAGACACTAAATCAAGGCACAGTCCAGCTGCAATATTAAAAGACTATTTAAACAAAAGCAGCACAGGAATTAAAACGATAGATTTCCTTGTATCTTACATTTTCAAGCTTCCGTTTTGAAGAGTATTGCCAAACTTCACATTCAAAAAAAATGGGGGTGGGTGGGAATTATGGGAATTATACCGATCTGATTTTTCTCCCATTAAAGTCAATGATAAAAATGAGGACTGATCCAAATTCTTCTGTTGAAACTTTTTTTGTTTGTTTGTTACTGGAAGTAGGCTTTTGACTAAACAATTTTTTCCCCAGAATTTGCTTTCTGAGCATATTTTCATTTTTTAAATTGGTATATTTTGGTCTTGAAAACTGCTGTGGGGAAAATAATTGTCAACACCAGCAAATACACACACACACACACACACACACACACACACACACACACACACACACACACACACACAACATGGAAGCAAGATCAAGCACTCTTAATAACTATGCAGATAAAGAGGCCTCACTGCATATGGAGAAAATCAACAATTGGAGGTCTCATGGACCACAGTGAGGGTGGGTGCGTGTTGGATTAGTCAGTTTCAGTGTCGAGTTCCTGGTTCATTTTGAGAAAGAAAGAGATAGTGGTATTTGTCCAAGCTATGCCCACAAAATTAGCTTTGCTCAGCTCAGTTACCAAAACAAAACACTGTTCACAGTAGATTGTATATGTTCAAAATAGGAACATGACTCCTCTTCAGTGATGCTTATGCATATTCATATTCATGGGCTCAGCTCCTTCTTGGCAAAAGGCGTAAAAAAGAGTGGTGACATCCTTTTTAGGCATCCAAGTGAGCTATCACTCACAATAAATTGTACAATCTTGTGACCCTCTCCTTTCTGGTGTGAGGAGTGAAATAGTTAATGTGGACATTTAAATGGTCACCACAGAACTCTTTGCAAACTCACATAGACATCTCTGCATTGGTTACACCCTTGGTTCACATTTTTTGGTTTTCTTCACAGCTTCAGAGGTATTGGTACAGAGCATAGGCATGTACTAGCAGGCTGCCAGTCCTCTCTCAATCCAGGAAAATCATCATGGGCACTTTAGTGACCAAAGCTTCAGTAGCACTATATGGTGAAAGAGCTAGTTTATTTAAGGCTGTATAGTAGGGCTTCACAGACTGATGCCAAACCTTACATTTCATCCCAACTCAACCAGTAACTAATGCAGACCATGGAAACCAGGTGAAATATGCTGTCAGTGAGAAGTCTCAGTTAGCAAAATGGCAGCCACATTCTGCATGTAAGTCAAGTTTATGAAGGCTCCATGTAATGTGCACATCTGTAGTGTATTCTGAAGGCAATAGTGGAAACTGAAAGCTGCAGCAAGGTCAACTTTTAGAAGAAAATGCCAAAAGCACATGGAGGAAAGCAGCCCTGTATGGTTGCTACCTCCACATATCGGAGCAGCTTAGTACTTGACATAAACCACATCAAGGAGGCTGATGAATTCTGTGCCTTTTCTACTGGTGGTTATTCCAACATATCCTATTTACCTCCTTCTCCGGCTTGGATTGCCATCAGCTAACACTTGTCTGAGCCCTAATCCCAGTCAGATGCTAGCCAGATAAACTAGAGGTGTAGAGCATAATCTCACCTGCTTAATAAAGGCAACACCACCAGATCTCATTAATTCTAACAGGTTCATGTGTTCATTTAACAATAAGGGTGAGTGTGACACTGATATGTCCTGGCAAAGTTCTCCTGTTCCTTGTTAAAAACAAAGAAACAAACAAAACCCCTTCACTTCAGAGCCGACAAACCCACTACAGCAAATAAATCTCACAGGTTATTTATCCATAAATGGTAACATGTAAAGTATCAAAACTCATAATCATTGTAAGATGTGTATATGAGTAATATTTAAGGAATAATGTATTTATATTGAAAGTAAGCTTTATGAACTTGGAATAAAGGTCAATCACGAGGGGTAAAGACTATGCCTCGGTGATGGATGATTAACTAATGCTGGAATCAATTATCTATCTTTTCTTGATCTCACAACTTTCAGTGGGAAACCACCAGAGATATCTGCAAACAAGTAAAACAACTTGGAGTTAAAAAAAGGAACATTACAATAGACAGAGGTTTGCGCTGCATATTACTACAGATAAAAGATTGTTTCAGTCTAATAGGAAAAACACTTTGAACCCATCCATTGAGGAGACATCTTCAGGAGCGGGGAGGGTCTCATGAAAAACTGCATCCTGGTTCATGTGAAGCCAGCCAGCTCTGTGATAGATTGAATTTTTGTAATAAAACCTCATTTATTAGATAGAAGAAGTAAATATTAATAAAACTAGACCCAGGCTTATACTTTATTATTTTTGTTTTGTACTGTAACCAGTTATTTCCATCACTGGCTTGTTTTTTAGAGAACTCTCTATTCTTTCTTAAATAAACCAATTTATTTTATTCTGAGTGCTCACCAGTGCTGTGTGATTTCACAAGAGCAGTGATTTAAGGTAAATCTAGTAAATTGGTGTTTATTGCTCCTTCGGGGGCAGATGATATGGGTTTTTGATGAGCAGTCAGTGTCAGGGGCTGGATAGTACAAGGGAATGATTCAGAGAGATTCAGGGTGCACCTATTGTTAACCTGCAAGGTGAAGGCACAGCTGACTTAGCCCAGCAGAGGATGCTCGACTGGATAACAGGCTGGTGGTGTCAGGGAACTAAGGCCTTCTTTCCATGAGAAAGATACCCTTAAAGTGGAGGAAGGGGGTTAGAAGGTGACACACAATCCTCAGAACCCCTATAACTATCACAGTAATAATATGGAACCATGTGATGTCCTGCAAGAGTAACTCACACTGCCTCCCTCTCTCAGAAAATGAGCAGTCTTTCTCAGGAGTGTTTCCATCAGCCTCTGACAGAGATCACAGGCCAGTCACCAAAAACTCGGATTCAGAACTTATTTTCATCCACTATGAGGAAGAAATCTCTGGTCAATGCAACCAGTGCCATTTCTTTACCATACCCAGGCCTTTGATCAATGAAGTTCCATGAATCTGCCAGCTTTGAATATTTCTAGACTTGCTTCTTTACAGCTTCCTCCTTAATATTTCCAAAAAATGAAAGGATTGATATGGGTGATAACTGAGAAGAACACCACAGCAAGAGGTGGTTTCTTTAGCTGAGAACTTCATTGGTGATTCCTGGAGGGCTTCTTGCACTTTCCTCTTCAGCAAGGGTGACCCAGTGCTCACACTAGCCTTGACCAGCCAGAAAGGATATGGTTTAAATGTTACAAAGGTAAAGACTGGAAAAGTCAAAGCCTTACCCATAGTGGCATGTACCAAACCCAACTTTGAGATAGTTACTACACTACATTACCAAATGTCATTGGGTAACATTACTTAAACATAGAAGTCTAAGAACATCACCTGCTGAAGCACTAAAAGATCCTTTATTTTGAAGTCAAGTTGTACACCACACATCACCACTATTCCAGCATTGCTATTTCCTATTTAAGTGTTCTCTTCTCTGGTTGATGGCCAATAGATCTTCTAGAACAGGGCATTCTCTATTTTTTCAAAGCAAAAAGTGTTTTTGTACCTAATGATTCATTTGTACTTCTAATGCTACTTCTTGATTTAACAAAAAAAATGGAAAAGTAAAGCTGTAACAAAAAGGTTATTTTTTTCCATGAATCATCAAATATGATGACTTTCCATGTGAGTTTTATCAAGAGCAAAAACATTCTGCAGAATTCATATCCTGAAATGCCAATATTAGTTAACTTTATAAGATATGACCCTGATTATGCTTTAGGACATGGAATGACAAAGGTGAAATTATACAATGGTATCTGTTACACTCTTCCTTTTTTCACCACAAATTATTAGAGGTTTTTTTTTAATTGCATAAGTTAAGTACAAGCCAATACCAGAAGCAGGACAATGGAAATGTACTGACAGAGCAGGGATGCAACAGATTATGTATGATGGATTTTTAATTCTAAAAAGCTGATGCGATAAATAAATCTGTTAGTCTTTAGAAGTGCCACAGTGATATCAAACATCAGAGTCTATGTCAGGACATGAAAATCCAAATCAAGTCAAGATCAAAGCTAGGAGTTCAAGAGCAGGAATGGTCATTGGCGCTATAGGAGATTCCCACTGTTGACTTGATGCTTCCTGGAATGCTGTCATGGGTAAGCCCACCTTATCACCTCCGATGGGAAAGTTTAGGATAGAATGCGGGCAGGGACTGGGCACCCCTGCAGGTGCAGTCTATCAGACTGTACCTCCATGGCTCTGAGTCCTGTGTGTCCAAGGCCTATTGGCTGCCTCCTGTGGCATGCAGCACAGCCTAGGGTCATGTCTTGTTAGCCAATCTCTGGGTAGAGTAGCATTGCTTAGTGATCAGAGTCAATTGGCATCCTTGGATCAGGGCAGTAAAGCCTAATGGCCAGAGTCAGTAGGGCCCCTCAGGTCAGGGCAGCAGAGCCTAGCAGCTAGAATCAATAGTCTGAGTTAGGGTAGTATGGCCTATCATCTGCAATCCAGGGTCACCTTTGTGCCAGGCTGATAAACATGTGGCCAGAATCCAGGGTCATCCTGGGGTCAGTGCAGTACAGCATAGCTGCCAGAATCCAGGGTCGGCTTTGGATCAGAGCAGCCTGGTGGCCAGAATCCAGAGTTGCAGTTGGGATAGGGCAGTGTAACCTGGTGGTCCTTTGGGCAGTGAGGTACCCCCTCTGACAGGGTAGCAGCCAGGGTAGGGGGACTCAGGCCATCTGTGCTTCACTGAGTCCCAGCCCAGGGTGTTTGAGGCCTGCTGGGCCTTTACAAACACAATATAAACAATCTCTAAAAGTGAACAAAGTTTAAAATATATAAATAAATTAGTTACAATACATTTCTCCTTTTCTTTGTTGAAATATACAGCTTTAATCAATGTACAAAATTTACTGAGGATGCATGGAGCTTTTTTTTTTTTGAAAGAAAGCACTATGTATCATTAATAAAATGTGTATATTCATTAAAATGTGGCATAGTGAAACTGGGATCATTGACAGAGAGATGGGTACTTGTGACTTGTTAAAAGACAAGGACAAATATGCAGAGAAAGGCAAAGATGAAAGCAAAATAAAAAACTTGAACATGATGGGGTAGAGAAAAGGGAACCAGTGGAGGAATTCAGGGGTTCAGGTAAGGGGGAAGGCCCTGGACAGCCTATTTTTAGAGGAATGCATGAGAACGCTGTGCTCGGCCCCCCCCCCCCCAAAAAAACCGGATGAACATGCCAGAATGCAGTGTTTGAGCGCACTCCCCTAGGGCCGGTTGAGAGAAGGGGCTGCAGGTTGGGGCAAGCCCAGGAAACCCTCCCCCCCTTTCCTAGTGCCTGCACTGGTCCTGCCCCTTCCTGCTGGTTCTGGGTGGCATGTGCAGCCAGACCCGGGACCCAGTACCCGGCACGTGCCCCCTCTTGCCAGCGCTGCAGCCTCTCTTCCCCTTTGCCCAGCTCCTTGGCCACGTTGGTGATGCAGGTAAGGGGGTTGGGGGCAGGCAGGCAGCTGGTGGGGAAAGTTTGGGGGGGTGATGGAAAGAAGGGGTAGGGATGGTGGGCTGGGTTGCTGTGGAGGGGGTTTGGGAGTGGAGTTAAGATGGGGAATGGGGGGTGAGGGGTTAGGAGGGCTGGAGTGGGGACACGGAGGTAGGGAGTTTAGGAAATAGGGATTGGGGCTGAGGGAGACATGGGGAAGGAGGGATCTCATTGGGCCAGGCATTTTGGGGGCAGTTGCTGGATGGAGGGCAGTAGCTGGGGGGCAGGCATTTGTGAGGCAATAGCTGTGGTGTGTGAAGGGGGTCCAGAGCTGCAGGAAGGGGGCCTGGAAATTTAGGAGAGTTCTGGGGCCTGCCAAATTATACTTTAACCCCTGGAGGAATTCAAAGATGGGTGATGTGATGAGACTGATAGGTAATAAGGTGATCCTGGTGACAGCATACAGTAAGTACTGGAGATCAGTGGGGCCAAGAAGAGGATACAGGAATCATGATGAGAATAAAAGTTTGAGTTGTAGGGTTAGAGGAATACAGACTGATCTTGGAAGAAGAAGTCAAAGGATTTGGATAAACCCCAGATGTTTGTCAAAGAGGGAGACAGGATCAGAGATGATCCTCAGGTCACAGACCTGGCTGTGTGGATGGTGAAATTAAAAATAATTAGAAATGGGAGGTGTAGAGAGGATTTAGATAAGAAATTTGATCTGGTCATGTTAGGCTTAAATTAATGGTGAAACATGCAAGAAATGTCAGAGAGATAGGCTGAAATGCAGAAATGTAGCAAGTTGTTTTTGAACCTGAAGCCAAAATATTGTCTCAGGTGCAATGTTTGCTTTTGAAAATAACTATTCTGCAGTGGACTGATTTGCTTCAGACTTAGTCCTCCTAGCAACCAAAAAGCAGCTGTTTAAAATGCCAAGAAAACTTCCTTGATGAATCATTACCTAATAAAACATTAATATTTTTCACTTTTTATTTTCATAAATGACCCTTTCAAAGTAGCAGTTAGATGGAAGAGCAGATTGTGAAATATTTGAATGTTTCTTTTTCACTGCTGACATTGCTGTTGATTTTATATTCTATTTTCATCTTCCCCCACCCAGTTTCCCCTTTGGGAGTGTATGAATGGAAACTCCAACTTTACCAAATGTCAGAATAGAAAGTAAGGTTTCCCTAGTTTTTTGGCTTGAAAAGTCAAGACATCTGTTTTTCTGACCTTTTATGATATTACAAATGATAAAAGGACTGGTAATGTGGAATAGAGAATTCCACCTCTATGTCAGTGATAGCTTTAATTCAGGTTAATGGTCTATGTGAAGAGTTGATGTCCCATTTCACCCCTCTACAGCAATGACCACACTACTTAATCATCTTGAAGGCAGGGCCGGACCAATGCACTGACTATAAGAGTTATAGCCCCAGCCTGAAGAGAGATGCTGGGCTGCAGGCTATAAAGACCCTGCTGGTCTGGGCGAGGTTCTGGGGCCAGAAGCCAAGGCAGGCTGCTGTGTTCCCATTCTACCCACAGCCCAACTGGTCTGCTCCTGGGGCTGGGGCAGACTGGCGCATGTCCACTTCTTTCTGAGGGTGGGGTGACCAGAACTCAGGATGGCATCCAGCGTGGCCTTCTTGCACAGCCTGGAGCATTCTTGGGCCACCACACCAGAGTACCTGTGATTCAGGCTG
Organism: Podocnemis expansa; assembly: GCA_007922195.1. Taxonomy (NCBI): domain Eukaryota; kingdom Metazoa; phylum Chordata; order Testudines; family Podocnemididae; genus Podocnemis; species Podocnemis expansa. The sequence continues at coordinate 482,645 of ML682066.1, forward strand.
GCATGGCTGGTGCCCTGGGAGCTCTGGTGTCGCAGCCCAACAGTGTTCAGTGTCCTGGAGGGCCACACCAGAGGCTGCCCTGCATGCCAGCTGGTCCTGCCCCCCCTGAAGCAGACCAGTCAGCCTGAGGGTGAGGCAGGAGTGCTGTGGAGGGCCATGGCTTCTAGTCTGGCTTAAAGAAGAGGCTAAGGACCGAGAAGTCATGGCAATTAATTTGCTCTCTTATGTAGGGAAGTGTTCCTGTGAAATCAGAATTAGGGCATATTCACTGCTAGCTTTCTACCTAGTGTGTATCTTATGTGGCTGTAGAATCCCATCCTTTAGAGCTGTCACTGGGCTCTTTTGTGATCAAGGAATTTACTTAAAATAAGAGAAGATATATGGTAGACCACATGGAGATGATTTAATTAACCTGTTGCACTTTGTTATATTAAATTAAATTGGGGTCAAATAAAGTTTTAAGTCATTGAAATCTATTCACAATAAAAGTATCATATAATGTTTAGTAGTTTCTTGTGGATATTTAAACACATCCTTTAAAGAACTCAGTTAATTTATTATCCAGTTTGTGTATCATTAGCAAAACAGATATCACAGCAAAAGCAGGACATTCCTTTCACTTATTTTTTAAAAAGTTCATATTTTCCAGCCATGTAAATTGAGGAATTGGACTTGTTTATGTTTCAAAATGTCATGGGACAGATAATTGGCTGATGTAAGTATGATGTCTTGACTGAAATATGCTGACTTATTGCAGCACAGTATCTGGCTCATTCCCTTTGAATCTTAAAATAATTATTTTAACAGATTACCAGTCATTTATAACTTAGTTTTAAACCAGTATTCCAAACAGCGGTATTGAATTTTTTGGTATTTTGTTTCTAGCTGCTATCCAAGGAGGTTTCTGTGAAGTAGCATTGGATAAATTAGGGCAGAAGTATATAACATTACCTGTAGTTTAAGGCCACCATAAACTGGAAGATATCTCTGGGAGCAGATGTGGTTTCTAGGAAGAGGAGGAGAGAGTGACTTCCTTGGGCTAGTTAGAGGATTTAACAGAGCCAAATCCAGAATAACAGGAGAAACAGTAGTGAACACTTTACTGTTTGCTATTTGGTAAATTACAGGAATCTCTAGGCTAAATAATTTATCTTAAAAAATATAGCGTGAGAATTAGTTGTTGAAGATTTCATGTTAGGGAAAATGAATTTATATTTTACAATACCAGTAAATTTCAATAAATTTTTGTTAAATAACGTGTAATATTTTTATTTTATTTAAAACCTTTTAATAACTTTTTATTTAATAAAATCATGGTATTTCTATAACAAAATTAACATCAAAACTTACAAATGTTTGTAGAATTACAGTACTGTGAAAATAAAAATATATTTCAGAACATTTCTTAAGTATTAATAAAAGACAATAGCCAAACTGCTAGGCATATGAACTGAGATGACCAGAAAGTTAAACTGATGGCATTGTTCATGTAAAACTTTGAAAAAAATTTGTCTTTGGGTGGTCACTATTGCTCTGCTATATGGTAAGTGTTAGATATATAAAGTAAAAGAATACATCAGTTTTGAAGCAATATGTATTATGTTTAGAAAAACAGTTTATCAATTTTTTGTAACCTCCGTTAATTTAGTTAACCTTTATTCAAGTAAATAATCAAATGAAGTCTTGTAAGCAGATGCAGAAACAAAACACAACAACTCTTTGTTGGATCCGTGCTGATAGAATCTTTATAAATGTAAACCAAGGTAAAATAGAAGCAGAAGAAGAAAGACTTTCTAAATCTGGGGATTACCCGAAGTCATTCAGAGCTTGAGTGGGAAGTTCGACCTTCCCACGGTATTTTCCTTTTTTCACCAACCCTTCTTATTGCCCTTCCGTTGAACCCTTGTAAATTAAGAAGGACAAGAAAAGCTACAGATAACCTTTGTGTATTGGTGGCCACAGTCTCCCTGTATTCTTTCTTTATTCTTGCTAACTGTATTTCTATAGCAGCCCTCCCATCTCCAGTGCACAGCAATAGTCATATCAGGTTAAGATAAGTTACAAGAAGAGGTCTTAACTGGAAAGCTCTGGCTTGTACCGGAGATGGCCAGCTGTAAGAAAAAAATACTTTTGTTTCTAATAAGACAAAATTGCTATAATTAGAGATTTTCTGTTAGTTTATATGTACTGACATTTGTGCTCCAAGTGCCAACATGTGTCTAAATTATAATTTTTCTTCTGGAAATATCTTCATGGATAAAACAGCAGAATGGCCCTCTTTACAGATTCTCCAATGATTTCCAATATATAAGAAATTAGATACATTACATTGAAATAGATTGTCTTGTGATATATACTTACATTTTGTTAATTAAATTTTTTTGTGGTGTTGTGGAGAAAAATCTCATATGATACCAAATGTTTAAATTGATTGAATCTAAACAGTATTTTGCTTGTGATATGAAAAAATATTGAGACTGATCCTACTCCCACTAAAGTGAATGGGAGTTTTGCCACTGATTTAAGTGGGACCTGAAATAGGTCTATTAGTTTATTTTTCCTCTCTCTTCTGTGGGAAAGATTTTCATACAGATATTCCAATTGAAAAGTATGAAGCTTTTTGAGCTGAGAACCATTTTGCTCAAAGATTGTTTGTCTAAAAGTAAAATTCTGACTCCAAGAACCAATATGAGAAGTAACAACAAGAGTCCTATGGCACCTTATAACGGCTATGTCTACACATGCATTGTTATTTCGAAATAAGGATTTTGAAATGAGTTATTTCGAAATAAAGTCCTTATTTTGAAATAAGTTAATTTGAATTAAGGGAAAGCCTGCAATCCTAACGGCTGTTATTTTGAAATGGTTATTTTGAAATAAAGCCGTTTGGACCTGTTGTTTCGAAACAACAGGTCTAATCGGCGTTATTTCAAAATATCCATTTCGAAATAACGGCCATTTAAAAAACATCAGGGTTTAACTTTTTCGAAACAACGTCCTTTCGAAATAAGAAAATGTCGTGTAGACTAAATTTCTTTTATTTCGAAATAACGACTCTTATTTCGAAAGAAAAGTGCCGTGTAGACATAAATAGACTAATAGCTTTCTTCAGGCATAAGGTCTCTTGGGCTCCAGTCTACTACAGCACATATCAGAAGTCCTACTAATATCAGTAGGGCTGGCATTTCACCCTAAGCACTTCCAAGATTTGTTTTAATTCCATGTATTTTTAAACAAGTTCCTTCAATGGCACTTCTACCATATTGGAAATGAAGATCATTCTTTGTAACCATACCCAAGTATCACCTTTGTCCTCTTGTTTTTGCATATTTGGATTGTTTCACTTCAACCCCTCTTGTGAGCACAGTATATCCGAAGTCTTAGATAAATATATGAATATACTTTCACATTCTTTTTGAAGACTGCCCAGAAATTGATTTTGATTTTTTCCTATTGCTTCATATATGTGTAGATTCCCAGATATGTCATCTGTATGAAGCAGAATTTGATTTCAGTTTCTCTGATGCCTTCAAAAAGTTGAATGAATGTTTTATAGAGACAGTGACATGCCTAGAGGGAGGCAAGCAGGGGCACAGATTTCCCCAGTAATCATTGCAGGTACAGAACTCCTCCGGTCCCGGGGTTGTGATGACTGGTGAGGGAAGAGTGAGCACCTGCTGAGGCCAGGGTTGGGACAAGATTACAGAAGGTGAAGGAAGAGAGATTCTCCTGTTGCTGAAGTGGAGGGGAAGAGAATAAGCTCCTGCGGGTGCCTTGGTGGTGGTTGGGCTAGGAGGAGAGAAGCATGAACTCCTGCAGGAGCTGCAGCTCAGAATGTGCCTCTCCAAAAAGGGTTAAATTTAAATTCCTCTGCACATCCCAATATGGAAGACCTGTATTGCCGCATTATTACAAATGGCAGTTAAAGCTGATTGTCTATCAATATAAATATAAACATTTTTGAAATTGTCACCATGTCAACTGCCAAATTCATGAACTCACAGCAAGGAGGCATAAACAACCCTTGAAGAACATTTGCTAGTAATTTCCTCATCTGATCATGATGTCTTTGCAAAACAGAAGATTCATCTATTGGATTTAAATAGACCCTCAAATTTCTTGTATTTCATTAATGACAAACAGATTTGCCCATTTTTGAAATCTTGTGTATCTTGGACCCCTTTCTTAGATTCTTCTACTTATTTGGAATGCTTGCCATTCTGTTTAGTTCCTTTTCAAACTCTTCCTCAGAACGACTAGCAATTTCCTGTGTAAAATATAAGGCAGCTGGAGTTTAATTTGTCACTTCTGTTTAGAGACCTGTAATCTGGAAAGCCTATGCAGTTAGGCTGAAATTCATCCTTGTTCAGGGGGCTAGGACTAAAAGAGTCTTTTGTCCCAGTCTTAACCTGGGCACAACACTTCCTCTAGACTCTGACTAGTCTTTGTCTATCCTTGTTCACAGGGGTACCTATCCCCCCCTCAGCCAGAAAGTGTATGGACTCTCAGGACTGCTGTTCTTGGAGTTTCTCTATTCAACAACTATTACCATGTGGGGCTTTTCCCCAGCTCCAAAGCATGTGCTGACATGCCAGTCTTTCACAAGGAGGTTTGTTTCCTTCACAGTAACTCATAATTCATTCTTTAGCTCCAGGCTTCTGGGCCACCCTCCATGGGATCTCTTGGACTACAGCACATGGAAGCTTTACAACCACAGTCAATTCTGTTCCCTTCTTGGAACAACAGCATAAGGGTGCTTTCCTGAACATCTAGCACTTTGCTCTAGGCAGTAGATTGCTCCAGATCTGTGTAGTTGTCCCTCCCCAGGGCACAACCTATCTCAGTCCCACCCCCAACTAGATCTCTTTATAGACCTGGGTGCAGCCTGGCCATCTTTAATTGGATTCACCTGCTCTGGTCCAGGAGCTCTAGTTTCTAGCCATAGGGACCAGCTACTCTAATATAACCACCTCCTCTGTGAACTGGAGGGCTATGTTCACACACAGAGGGCTTGTTTCGAAACAAGACGTTTCAAAACAAGCTCTTTTGAAATAACTCTTTATTTCGAAACACCTTATTTCGAAAGGCAAAAACAGTGTCTTCGAAATAAGGGTGCGAGATAGCATGCCCACAGTGTGTGGACATGCTATTTCGCTTGGGAAGGGGACTGCAGGCACCCTGGGAGGAAGTGCTACCCCCTCAGCACCCTTGCCAGGGAACCCTCAGCACCTTGGCCAGGGTGCTGAGGGGTGTCCTTTGGCTGGCAGAGGGGGGCTGCAGGCACCCCCGGGGTGAAGCAGAGCTGCGCGCCTCACCCCACGGGCTTTAAACTCCGGGCTGCCCGGAAACGCTGCTGCAAGGTCGGGGCCATCCCACTCAGCCCCCTCCACTGCAAGGGCCAGGGTGAGCGTGGCCCCGGGAATCCCCGGCGCAGCTGCTCCTGCCGGGGGTGGGGCCGGGGATACCCTGGGTGTCCTCCCAGGGTGCTCATTGTTTTGAAATAAGAATGCTGTGTGAACACACCCGAGGTGTGTTCTTCCTGGAACCTGAGGTCCTGCAGTTTTTCTGCTGATTCCAGTTGCTCCATAATTTCATTTGCCTTTAGGAGCAAGAAACGTAAGAGGTCCATGCTATCCTTTCCCCTGCATTGGAGTCCTCCTTCCAGCTGTCCCCCTATTTGGATCTTTGCTTGCTGGAATGGTCCTGCCCGAGTCCTCATGCTAGTGTTGTAGCCTGAGATTTTTGCCATCTCTTTAGTATCACAGAAAAACCTTGATTGAATAAGGGCACATATGGGTAGAAAATAGTGTAAGGCAATCAAATAGGAATTCTATGTCAAAATAAAGCTGGAAACAGCATAATATGTAATAATCAGTGGTAAAGAATTCATAAACCATCATTTATCATTGTTTAAAACAAAGTTGGTATTCAAAGGGCATTCAGCAAGTGAAAATGGAGAGATCATAGGTTTAGCAGGTTCCATAGGTATATCTCTATCAGCAGATTCAACAGATATATTTTTTGGAAAAGTAGGTCAAGATGGAGGAAGATTTTGAACTTTTGAACTCACTCAGTCCCCCTCCCATCAAGGATTCTAAGCTGTCCACCCTCTGTCAAAAGGACCCATCAAAAGTATTGATTTTGATCATGCACTGTGCAGGTGATAGATGAAATCACCCTTTTCCAATTGGATGGAGATGAAATCACACCTTTGAGATTGGTCAAGGAGAAGATGGGAGTGACAGAAGAGTGAATAAAAGGTGCTGCACGGAGCAGAACTTCGGAGATCTCTCCCACTCCTTACTGGGTTCCACTGGCCTCTGGCTATGTTCCCGCTGCACTAAGGAGTCTCACTCACACTCATTCCAAGAGAGAGTGACAATGTCTCTAGTGGAAGCCTGGGAGCTGGGTCTTTGACTTAGTCTCTGAAAGGCACAGGGCTGTATCTCTGAGCGGTGACTCAGGATTCTGTCCTTGAGCTGGGTCTTGGACTCAGTCTCAGAAGGGCACTCTGATAAAACTCACAAGCAAGCAGCCAACCCAGTCCTGCGTATAGCTTGTGAGCAACAATACTTTGTAGCTCCAGTCTCAGAGCAACTGCACCTGCAAGCTTCGGGAACATTCTGAGCTGTGCCTAAGTTCCAGTTTCCATGGCAACCAGACCAGAGCTAAGCAGAGACTCAGAGGGAGAAGAGTTCCAGCCTGCAGCCCACCATCTCACAGAGAGGGAGAGACTCTGCCTTTTCCTTCAACTTTTGGGGTAAGAAAAGGGTCCCAAGGAGGGGAGGAACACTAGCAGAAAGCCCCAAGATCTTTAGATTACTTTTAGTACTGCCAGGAAGCCCAAGCCTTATAATGTAACTGTATGATTATAAGTAAACTACCTAGAAAGAGTGAGGCAAGAACCCAGATTAAGATCTAAAGGAGTAACAGTAAGAGTTGAGATCTCTTCATCCAGCAAGTGCCTGATCCCCACTTGCTGAATGTTCCTTTTGTGTACCTAAGTATTGTGTCTATGTTATAACTGTATAGAATAGTTTTAATGTGTTATATTACTGTTGAGCTATCCGTGAAGCAAATATAAGTTCCCTGTCAGTTTTTCAGAGTAGATATTGCAATAAACCTGATTTTGTCTTTGACAAATCATTGGCTCTAAGTCTTTTATTGCTTCTGGTCTGTGCTTGATCGGGCTGTAGCCGTATCCTCCACTTGGGACATTTATCCCGGGCGCCAGGATTTGTCCGTTTAGGTGAAAAATGGTGTCCCCCCCCCGTTGCCCCCGAGGGTTTCAAAATTAAATCCCAGACTACGGGACAAATTGGCAATTATCAAATTAACCAATTCGATTTTCCGGGGTAACAGTGTGTGGTCATTCTGCCTGGGTTCCCATAATACCTTTTGAATCTGGGATTTTGTTTGGGTACCCCCAGTATCCTGCAGGGTTTGAGATTTCATTTTAGTCCCCCCAGTGTCCATCTAAGTCAGGGACTCCACATGGGTCTCTTTGGTACCCTGCTGAACCAGAAACCCAGATGGAGTCCTGGTGGTACTCTTGAGTATTCTGAATTGCGGACTAGGTCAATTCTTTCTGCAGGGCCAAGCATCTTTGCTTCTCTTCCTTAGCCATCACTGAATCTAGATTAACCCTTGTTATATTCGTAACCAGCTGATTGATGATTGTCCTCAGTGCAGTGCTTATGTCATCAACCTCTTGTTTGCACTTTTTATCTGATCTCTCAGTCCTTAGAAAGAGTGTGATCTCTCTCTCTTTCCCCCAGTCTCCCTTTTCAAACTCACTCCAGCCTCTAGTGCTCTTACAGCCTTTCCTAATTGGTCTCAGACCCCACCCCCCTTGGTCTTCACTTGTTGTTCTAGCCCTAGATAAACAAAGGGCTGAAAAATCCACCCAGTTTTAACTCACAGCCATATACCACAGGGTCAAGACCACAGACCACTCCACCATGCTGTCATGCTCTTCAACTCTGAACCCCGAGTCAAACTGCTGCAGGGCTATACGCCTGGATCTCACCATGGACACTGGAGACACCTGTCTAAATTATTTAGCCTCTCCTGATCTTCCTGAACCAGAGGGCATCTACAACTGGAGTCTGCAAGAGCCTTATCTATAGTTTTGCAAATCTTAACTGCTATTATCCACAGCAGGCCCTATGACTTTTGGAGTGGACCCCCATTCCCTAAACTGCTACTACCATGGTACCAGGCAATTGCGTTCCATACTGGCAATTCCCTTTAATATGCCTGTACTGGTATCACCTGAAGCAAATTACAGGAGTCCCAGGTTGCTTCCCACCAGCATTTCCAATAAATTTTTGGGCTACCCAGGCTCCTTTAGGTCTCATCTGAGCTTTGACCACTCGAGGTCATTCAGTTGTGAGAGTTTCCTTGGTTAGCCCCAAGGAGCTTGCCTCAGCTCACCCTAGGTACCCATCTCTTACAGTCTTAAAGAAATTCATCTTATTTCACAGCTTTCCCCATTGAATAGGCTGAAAGAAGAATACCCGGCTACGCAGCCCACCATGTAGGACTTCCAAGAACTGCTCCAGGATGATCTGATACAGGACTTTCTCCCCTGAACTGGTCTCTGGGCAGAGCCATTGCACTGTGAGGTCCCAATCTCTGGGCCACTAGTAAGCTGCTTTGTGCTTCACCCATCAGGAATGGTGTTAGGCAGGCTGCTTCAGTCAACTCCTCCCACTCTGCTTCCTTGACCTCTTTCTCAAACCTGTGGTGCAAGTCTCAGGACTATCTTTCAGTCAAAGCTTTGCCAGGCTCAAAACCAACTCACACCTAGTTGCCAACCACACTACCAGGCACGACTCAATGTAACTGTTTCTATATCCACTCCTGATGGTTGGCATGAACTTCTTCCTATCTCTGTTACTCAGCAGACTGGTCCTCCTGCAATTTCTGTTGATTTTTCTACCCAGCTGCTTCAGCAGGACCTGGATCTGCTGCTGTTCTTTTTGATATTGCATAACAATCACTCACTACTGCACTAACAAGCTGATCACCTTCTTCATCTTTCCCCTTGTTCTAGGAGTATCAGAGTCCCACTTCTGATTCTACATGCCACTAGCACAAGCTTCTCCCCAGTTCTAAAGTACACACCTCCATGACCACTCTTTTGCATGGAAATTTATTTTCTTAATAGCAGTTGATAGACAGAAAACAGTCTTGTTTTTTATGCTCAGGCTGAAGGACCACTACTTTCAGGTAGGGCTGTCCTTAAGAGGACAGGAGACCCAGGGCAATTAACCTGTAGGCCAGGGGGCTCAAATTCAAAGCACCACGAGGGCTGCATAAGAACTAGCAAAGGGCTGCATGAGGATTAGTATGGTAGCCCGAGGGCTACACCACTGAAACCTTTCCATACAATGATATCGCAAATATTGGTAACAATCGTGTCATTACAAGCCACAAGGGGCCGCATGCAGCCCGCGGACCGTGTGTTCAAGACCCCTGCTGTAGGCCCTTCTCCACCCCATGCACTGATAGGGGTGGGACAGGCCAGCCCAGAGGTTGGCCCTGCAGTCCTGCCCCTCCCCTGAGCCAGGGGCAGAGCAGACCACGCAGGGCAGGACAGTGTGGGGCCCACGGAGCCACAAGCTAGGGGCAATTGCCTTTCTCCCTCAAGCACAGTCCTGCTTTCAGGGCTCCTTAACACTCCTACTCATGCATTTTCCTAGTCTGCTTTGTTTCTTTCCTGTAACAACAACCCTAAGGCTATAAATTCCTAAGGCTACTCTCACCAATAATCTGCTCTATTCTGTTCTACTCTGTTATGGATCCCCACCCAAATACTACATGTTTCTTACCAAGTACCTATTAACCATCTTTTATAGGCCCAAATGGAGCCTAGCCCTGTTTAAGCAGGCAGATTTTCTTCATCTGCAGGGAGTACTGGGTTTAGTTTATCTACAGGGATCAGTTACCTTGTGATACCATCTTACACACATGCTGTTCTTATTCCCTGCAGAAGGTGTGATTAAGTCACATGACCTACTTGTCATTTGATTATGATTATTTTCTCCACACGATGGTGAGCAACGTGAAGTGTGGTACAGGTGCCACTGAGACCCAAGGCTCTTTAAAGACACCCCTCCACCCACCCGCCAACATAGTCTTATAGTTTACCCTCTAGAAATAATCAGCAAAATTGGGTGTCTTGGAGGCTCATTGCATCTTGAGTTGCCTGATCAATGTCCTAAAGATGTAGTGTAGCTCCAGTTGCTTTGCTATTCTGACCCCCGTAGCATGACCTCCTTTGATTGGCAGAGATGTGTAGGGCTACTGAGTAAGCCTGCAGGTGTTTCAGTTTCTGTATACCATGGAACATAACAGGATGAAATACACAACATGTATGCTTGCAGCTTCACATAGATAATGGTGATTAGAAAAAGTTATCCTTGAATATCTGGGGGTACACTTTCTCACTGTGAAAGAGAATATTTTCACAATGCCCCTCATATCACCAGATGTTGTTTTGACAACCCCAGTTATCATGGCAAGAATGGAATGTAGACAAGAGTGAGTACCCAGTGTTGGTCATTGGCATGTATGATAATGAGTAGAGAGGTAATTAGGAAAAAGCTGTTCATAGAAGGGTATAAAGTCATCACATGGACAAAAAGGTGTGTGTCATTAACACCTGATTTTGTGGGAGGGGCTGCCAGTTGGATTACAAATCACTGACTTCCTGGTGGGGTCTCTGAAAAAAAAAACAAAAAATCTATCATTGCATACAGTCTTCTGAATGACTGCTTAGGTTTCTAGGCTGCGTGAGTATGATATATTATAGTTGATGTTATCTTTTGTGTGTAACTATAGAAAACCTTGCACATTAAATCTTGTTAATCTGCTATTCCAGTGTATTATGTCTCACTGGTATGAACACTGATTACTAAATATTCATTATCAACAGCATGCACCTACTTAGTATTTAGTATATTGAGATGAAATTTTGATAGTCAATTTTTTGTAATGTTGACAATTACTCAGATCTGTAATATCTCAACTGTGCTGAGCAGAAACATATGGCTGCTATGGCCTCTATAGAAAGTTATTGGGTTTGGCTTACTTCTGCTGCATCAGGACCTATAACTTTACATTTAAGTGTGGGGTTTTTTTTGTTTTGTTTTTAATTTAATGGTATGATCTGAGTCCTTTAGTGTTCTAGTGCAAAACAAGAATCTAAATAAAAACGACAAATCTAAATTATAAATTAAATAAGATAACAAGCCCCTTTTTAAAAAATCATTAAGTTTGTAAAGTAAATCATTCAAAACAGGAAATGTCAGAATCAGGGTTGCCCATGCAACTTTCTCATATAAACCACTGCTATGTTTTCTGATACTGTGAGTTAATTAAGAATGCTACGAATTCATACATTCTAGGTCTCTTGCTAGGATCACTTTTGTCATAATTTTTTGTTAGAAGTAGGCAACTGAAACCATCTGTTTCTTCATCTATCTTACAAACAAGTCTTTCCACATTAAAGCCTGCCCCCTGCACCAAAAGGGACATTATTGCTAACACTGGTTGAGCTACACCAGTTTAAGCAATGTTGCTAGCTAGAGTGCATATAGATTTTACTGTGTTTAGCAGGTTTCTGGAAGCCAGAAATCTCTTGTACAAACACATGGTTTCTAACTCATTTTATTTCACTTGCATACAGCACTATGACTCAGCAAGAGCAAAAGTTATCCAAGAAACTTTAATGGAAAGAAGTGGTTTTTTTTGGACAAGGCTGGTAACTGGTAACAGACTTGTGTCACTTAAACACTAGATTTGCATGTATTAGGAAAGATGGAAAACCCCACAAAACCTACTGTTCCACTTACACTGATGAAAATAAAAACAGCTTTGAATTTCACTTTGTTACTTAGCTATTGGGCAACAAATTAGCTGTGAAAGCTATCACATCAAATGAAAAATATTCAAGATGTGAATGGAGTCAAAGTCAGAACTATTCAATGATACCTCTTTGTGAATAAACCTGGAATAGACAACAGTAAATTAATAATTTTCAGGTTTTCCTTGAGAAACTTTCCAGTTGTTGTTAAGCATCCAGCACATGACAGTTATAAATGGAAATATATGTAACTATCCAGAACATCCTTGAGCAAAAGGATTGCAAGCAAATAAGAAGTAAGGTAATTTGCAGGATCAGTACAGAAATCTGTGTATAATCTTTGCATTTTTAGGTCTGGTCTACACTTAAAATTTAGACCAAGATAACTAAGTGATTCAGGAGTGTGGAAAAATTTACACTATTGCTGCATTTAAGCCAGGGCCTGGCGTAGACACAGCTAGCCTGCTGTAAGTGTGCTTCCATCAATTTCAGTACCACTGACTAGGGAGATGGATTACCAACAATGGAAAAATCCCTTCAGTTGCTGTAGGAAACACTTTCATAACAGCAACATATCAGCAGTTACAGCTTTGTAGCTGTGCTGTTGTGTTGTAACATTTATAGTGTAGCTGTATCCCTAGTTTAACAGATTCATTTTATTTTGAATTTTTTTTCTAACTCACCAAGCTAGTAGTCTGGTTTGCACAGACCAGGTCTATAAAATAAGAGAAAACTCTTCATAGGTCCTGTAATTCTTAAGGCAGCCTTTATAACACAGCCACATTGTTAGGTCCATGCTTCTGTCTAATGAGGAATGGAGTGTTACCATAGCATAACAAACAAGGAGCCCTGTGGCACCTTAAAATCTAACAACTTTATTTGGGTATAAGGTTTTGTGGGTTAGAATCCACTTTGAATTTTACAGCTGTTTCACAGTCAACCAGTAGATGTCATATATCTGTTGATGAAACAAATTGCTATTGTCCCCAAACATCAGGTATTGTTTGATCAGACTATGAACAGAAACAAACAAAATAATAAATACTACCCCCTTCAAGTGATGAGAGTGAGTATCCATTTACAATATAGTAGACTAGAATTTTCAACAAGAAGTGAGGGTAATTAGCTTTTCTTTATGAACATGTTTAATAGTCACAAACACAATCACAAAGATAAATAGTCTGTGGAACTCTTTCTATAAATAAAAAGCAAGAACTATCAAAATGAATTTATTTCTGTCTAGTTAGCAATGAACTGGTACATTGATCACAGAAGAGGACACCATACTATACATAAATGGAAATGCTGGAAGACTTGTCCAAGAAGCTAAAAGCTGAATGGGCAAGGAGCTGTGATACTCACTTAGTAAGTGGGACTCTTTGCTCAAGGTCAGTACTGAGGCATAGTTGCAAGGCATCATAAAGAAGCTGACACTCCTACTACTCATGCTGTGCCTGTTCTGTGAATAAATGCGAGACTTCATATTTTAGAGGTGCCAATAATCGCACCTTCTGTGAGTACTAAATTTCACAGACAAAAAAATTAGGAAATGGTGCAGAAGCAAAAAATACGCTGTTTTGAAGAAACTAATTACCGGTACATCAGTATGGTAAGCCATTGAAAAAGTGTAACTTTTACCCCACTGTACAGACAGAGCCAGATTCAACACCATTGCTTTGGATCATCATAGCTAGCACGTTATGGGCAGTTATAAGGCCCTCCTTGCTGTAGTGAATAGCACTGATGCAGGAGACCAATATAGTAGATGTCAGGCCAACTCTGTGCACCTGCTACAGGGATTGTTCTGAGGTGGGAACCAGTGGTTAAAGTATAATTTTAAAGGCCCTGGGACCCTCCTAATCTCCTGGCCCCCTTACTGTATCGTGCAGGCCCCCTTCATGCATGTGTAGGCCCCAGCCCAGGCATGATGAGGGCATGGGATGTGGAGGGAGGGATGAGGAGGAATGGAGCAGTGGAAGGAAGGGAGGTTTGAAGGGGTGGCTGGGGGCAGGGGCAGGAGATGGGGGCAGTGAAGGAGACAGCAGGAGGTGGGGTGGCGAAGGGGGGCCTGGGCAGGAGAGGGGGCAGAGAAGTGCTAGGTTGTGGCAGGAGGTGGGGGGCTGGGGCAGGAGCAGGAGATGGGTGCTGAGTAGGGTGGGTGGGGGCAGGGGCAGGAGGTGGGGGTGGTGAAGGGGGGCAGGGACAGGAAACTGGGACTGAGAAGGGTGGGTGGGGGCAGGAAGTGGGGGGCTGGTGCAGACAAAGTTTGGAGCAGGGGAGTTGGGGACCTAGGGCAGGAGGGCTGGGGCTATTCGCGAAGAGGACATTGGGCCGCTCCCCTGTCCAGTGCACCTCGGGGGCCACAGGGAGCTTGAGAACCCTCACAGGGGCCAGCCTAGCAGGAGCAAGTCCTCCCCATGCCAGTGCCAGTCCTGGCCTCGGCCCTGGCACCGATCCGTCTTGCCGCTCTGCTGCTTGCAGTCGGAGCAGTCTTGGTCCCGTGCTCCTAGCTCTGGCCCCAGCCGTGGGTGACTGCTGCAGGCTGCCTCCCCCTCCTCCTTTGGGTCTGGCCCAGGCCTGCCCCTGAGCCCCCTTACCTGGCTGCTGGATCGGAGCGGACCAGCCATGCCATAGGCTGATGTGCCCCAAGCATGCTCTGAGGTTGCTCAGAGTGGGAGTTTTAAAAACTCCCAGCCTGGAGGAAGCTCCATGCTGACCAGAAGATGGTGTTCGGGCCAGGTGAGGGCTGTAGCTGCCATGCACAGCTGTGGCCCCTACCTGGTAGGAAGACACAGTCTTCTGGAGGGCAGGGAGCTTCCTTCAGGCTGGGAGCTTTTAAAACTGCTGCAGGGGTAGTAAGGTTGAACATACCAGAACGCTGTGTTCCACCCCATTATTTTATTTTTAGGGCCCCTGGAATCCTGGTCCCTAAAAATGGTGGGCCCCGGAATGGCATTCCAGTGCATTCCTGCTTACTTTAACCTCTGGTGGGAATGATGGAGAAGGGATGAGGCTTATCAGAGACTGCCTTACCTGGTGATTCCCTGGTACCACAAGCCCCACCTGCCCCCAACAGATCCTAACAGGGGAGGCCCAAGACACCTGTCCTCAGTCTCAGCTTTAGCACAGTGTAACTGACAGGTTTTAGTTACACAATCATGTACTTATTTGTCAAACAGAATTTTTTTCTAGTCTTAGATGTACAAATGTAGCATTCTTTGGTAAATGCAGACAGCATCCATTTATGTAAAAATCATTCTCACATTCTGCCCTCTAAGTATAAAATATAGAATAAAATGACTTGCCTACATTTTCGTTGATAGTAGTTTTATGGATTTTTGAAGAAGTAAATTGAAACATTTTATTTTCTTAAAAACAGGGAGAAATAAACACTGGAGGAAACAAGTACCAACACTTCAATCCCACCTACAATTTTGGGAAAGCTATCCACAGCAAACTTACTATTCTAAACACAAAAGAAAATTAGTGCTACAATGTTTGTTGCATTTCCTTCATGAAAAATTGTAAAGAACATACATTAAAACTATTTATCAAAAATGTGAAGCAATCAAAAATTACTGGTAATATACACAACCAGAACAACAAAGATGAAAACTCCATGAAGAATTTATCTGAGAAAAAGAAAGGAAATAGCTAGGGAAGAGATGCTAAGTGCAAGTACATGGGAATCATGAGAAAGTATGACTGACATGTCACTAAACTCTATGCAGTGCTGTTGTAGCCCTGATGGTCCCAGGATAAGAGAGACAAGGTGGGCGGGCTAACATCTTTCACTAATGTCAGTACTGCAAAGCAAGCCTGGCAGGCCAATCTCTCCTCTCGTGTGGAAATGCACTGAAACAAATATGACTCCCAATGTATGCGAATGTAGACACCAGTATACTTTATGTAACACCCACGTGGCCAGATAGAGTCTGCCCTGCAGGCGGCTCTGGCCAGGAAAGTGTGTGCCTGGGGACACAGCAAGGAGAGCCCCTTTGCCCCAGGGGCACCTGTTCCAAACCCCCCAGAGTGACCACATTCACACTGGGATAGCGCAGGGATTACAGGAATGGAGAAGGTTTATTTACAGAGGTAAAGGGGAAACCAACAGGGGAGATGGGGCAGCAGTAACACAGAGTAACAGCTAACACAGGGCCCTGCGAGGCCCAACAATAGAGCAGGCTGGAAGCAAATGTGAGCTCTGTATCTGCACCATGAGTTTAGGAGTCCCAGCACAGTTCGGCTATGTTCACACACAGGGGGTTATTTCGATACAAGTTGTTTCGAAACAACTTGTATCGAAATAACGTCTTATTTCGAAATAACGTAATTCGAATTAACAGTTTGTTAATTCAAATTAAGGAAAAAAGCAGGAATCAAAATAGCATGTTTGGACAACAGTTATTTCGAAACGAGTCACCGTCATTTCGAAACAACATTGTTGTTTCATCACCAAATGGGGTTTAACCCATTGTTTCGAAACAACAATACGTCGTGTGAACATGGTGTTTCTTATTTCGAAACAACCTCTGTTGTTTCGAAATAAGACTGCTGTGTGAACACAGCCTTCCAGTCCAGTGTTCAGTCCAGTAACTGCTGGTCTTCGGCTCCAGCGCTTTCCCAGCAAAAGAAAACCCTCTGATGCCTCTTCTGCCACTCTCTGCGATCCCACAGTGACACCCTCCCCACTTAATTAACTACAACCTCCCCCCTGAGCTCCAGGTGCTGTACTCACGGCCCCACAGCTCCAGATGGCCAGTCACTGGATCCCGCTCTGTCCTTGGGCGATTCTCCCCAGCACAGTGTCCTTCTGTGGGTGCTGGCCTGGCTTCCCAGGTCAGCCGCTCTGTCTACCCTGGCTTCAGGCAGGGCCTCTCTTTCTCCTTCCTTCCCAGGGCCTCCAGCTCCAGCCCCCTTAAAACCCCAGGGGGGTTACACTCCCCCCCAAAAGAAAAGGATCCTTGGTGTCCCCAACAAGGTGGGCCGTTTCAGTCCATGGATTCCCAGCAGCAGACCCAGGGCCCCCATTGGTCAGGAGTATCGCAATTGTCCAACTCATGGTACACTGAGGGGTGGAACAGGTTTCCTGTGAGGCAATTCACCCCCCGGGGTACTCCAGAGAGTTTTACTTCACTGGGTTCTCCCAACTGATCATATGTCAGCACACATGTGGGCTTCCCTTCCCTGGAGGAACGTCTAAGTTGGCTGTCAGGCATCGACTGCTGTGGCACTACTGAACATGGGGGCAAGGTGACAGATCCTTGAGGTGTAAAAGCAGGAGCATCTGGATTTAAAGTGGCTGTATGGGGTATAGGGTTCTCTTCCTCATCAGGCCCTTGGTGGGTCTCCACAGATTCGGCCACTGGACCCTCTGGGACACTTACTGTGGGTTCTTCCCCTTCCCCATCTCTTTGTGCAATGTTGGAAACATCTGGTGTGGTTGAAACTTCTCCGAGAGACATTGGCTGAACACTAGTTCTTCCTCAAACTCTGAGGAGCCAGATGTTTGAAAGTCCTATTATAGCTGCATTGCTTGGATCGTGTCCGACTTGCAGGACCAGGGGGCTCAGAAACTGTGGAAACATCCTCATCCTCACTCTCTGAGGAGCTGGGTGTTGGCAAAGTCCTATTATATCACCGTCGCTGGGATCGTGTCTGACTGGCAGGATCAGGGGTCTCAGAGACTGTGGGATCATCCTCATTGGGAAACAATACCTGTCCAACAGGTAACAGGTGATTCTGGTGTAGAGTTTCAGTGCCCTCCAGGCGTATCCAATACACTGGTAGATCTCCCAGTTTCTCCTCAATGACATATGGGTGTGACTCCCAACGATCAGCAATTTTGTGCTTTTCCTGGCATCCCAGGTCAGCTGCTCTGTCTTCCCTGGCTTCAGGCAGGGCCTCTCCTTCTCTTTCCTCCCCAGGGCCTCCGGCTCCAGCCCCCCTCCTCAGCTCCACAAACCCTCTCTCACAGGGCAAAGATTTAAAGGAACCATGCTCCTTAAAACCCCAGGGGGGTTACATTTGCAAGATGAGAGACTAAATCTGGAAGAAGCACTAATAGCCGAGTAATATCTTGTATGAGATCCCAGGTAAAATAGAATAAATGTAGGTTATCATTTCTAGCTAATGTAGCTTTTTCTATTTTAAGTATTGTAGTGATCTAGTAGTTCCATTCACTGAGAGAAGAGCAATGACAAAGGAGAATTCTTTTAAAAAGTGTCTGTTAACACTGACATTGAAATATAATTTGGAATGGGCATATCCACATCTAAATCTAGAAAATGAAAATGATGTGATAAAATGCTCTGCTGTAGAGATAAGATTGCCTATAATACCAACTTTTATAGAGGAAAGAGATTTTATCACAGCAACAAAGTGTAAGTTAGAAAGATGTAGAGGAATGTTGACATTTGAAATAAGCAGAGATTAAAAGTTTGCCTATAAAGTGTCTTGCAAGAATCCAATAATCCCTGTTCAGGATCTTATTTCGTGGTAGATGGAGAGAGTGAAAGAAGCTTTTAATAAATTGCAGGGCTAGAACTAGCTGTTCTGGTGCCTGGGGCAAGCAGCCCCAAAGGTGCCCTCCCCTGACCCAGCCATGAGCCCAATCTGGCCCCAGCCATCATGGGCAGGCAGCGGGGAGCCAGGTCCATCCCCAGCGGTGTCAGCGAGCCAGATCCAGCCCCCTGCGGGCCTCCAGCTGCGGTTGGGGACTCATCTAGCTCCCTACCACCCCAGACGCCAAATTTTAGAGGGTGGGCATGAAGCTCCAGCCGCCAGCCCTGTAGCGCCCTCTAAAATTTGCCACCTGGGGCTTTGCCTCTCTTGCCTTGCCCTAGTTACGGCCCTGATAAATTGTCCCAAATGCTTAGTCAGCTTCCGGTAGGGTGCGATTAAGATCTGTATTTCATTTGGCTCTAGAGACGGGCTGGAGTGTTACAAGGGAAATGTATCTGATCAGTCTGACAGGATCTCATCTTATCTAAAAAGGACAGTCTTCCCCAAAATCCTGCATGCAATGGCCTGTACAAAGTAAAGGTTTGCAACTGTTTTGTCCTCCTTAACTGTTCCCTGGTAGTCAACCTGCTCTCAAGCAGCCACGTAGATTTCAGTCAATCCAACTGAAATCAGAGGGACTGTTTGGTGAGTAAGGATAGCAGAATCAGGTCCTAAGTGATATTTAACAAACAGGGACAAACTGAGGGTCATTTAGCTGTCTAAAAGTGAAGGGATTTACTTCCATAGCATCGTACCCTGCCTTAAACTGGTGATGGTGCTACCACCCACCAACTGTCATTCTCAACTGTCACAGAACTGCTTGACTCCAACACGCCATATGACATCTAAAAACAGTCCTTGGCTCTAAAAAAGTGTTTCATAATGCGCTGCTCTAAAATAGTTAGGCCAGGGGTGTCAAATTCATTCAATGTTGGGGGCTGCATTGGAAGGCAGGAGACCTCTCATGGGCCATGCGGCCCCACAGGTTCCCCAACCCTTTCCCCCTCCATGTTCAGAGCAAGAAAGTGTCATTTTACAGTCCATTTTGTGATCATAACCAAAAAACAAAAAAAAATGGATCCTGATCCAGCTTCTGGGAATTTTAAGAGTCTAAACTGTTTTGGACTGGTGCAAGCAGATGTAGGATCCCTTGGGGTAAATTTACACTGCCCTGTGATGAGCACCAGCTAGTGATATGTATTGATTTTGGACTCCTCCTAAGTGTAACTTGCTCAGATATGCAAAATGATTAACAAACTGTAATCAAACTGGTTCTGCTACTAACCACCGGATGACCACCCATGCTTGATACCTACACAAAATGTTTTAACACTTCTGCCTTCTTTTCCTTTAGGAATATATTTCAGGCTCATGAGAGGCCACAACACAACCAGTCCTTTTCAGTGCCGGACTTCCCATTAGGTGTTGTAGGCACAGTGCCTCAGACCTACAAATTTTTTAGGGCCTGCGAAGGACGGAAAAGATTAAAAAAAGTGGAAAAATAAGGAAAATCATGTGGTTTAGCATTAGAATAGTTTAAAGTGCATCATGTCAATCGAGGTTATTCAATTGGCACTTACCCCTCTTTTTGCACATTTTGGAGTGAAAGTGCCTCGGGGCCAACACTGAAATCTGGTCCCGGTCCTTTTGAGTCAACGCTAGAATAATGGTCCCCAGAGATAGTTGGAAGTTGTCATTTCTTAGAAATTGGGTTAGCGATCTAGGGCAGGTGTCATTCCATCTTGGTTGCTATGTGTGAGGAAGGACAGCACTTTAAAGTGTCTAACAAAGTGGCATTTTCTCCCACGGAAGCTCATGCGAAAAATAAATGTTAGTCTTTAAGTGCCACAGGACTCCTTGTTTTTTCATTTATTTTTGCTGGACTAGACTGAAAGGGCTGCCCCTTGGGAAGCTGCAATAGCCACCCTCTGCCTTTTCCTATCAGCAGCATTTTTGATAGTTCCAGTTCTGGGCAGAGGCTTTCATGAGCGAGTTCCTTCAGGTACTTGGCTTTCTCCCACTACAATAGTCTGGGTTTTCTAGCTGTACAGGAGGTCACAAACTGGGGAGCAGGTTTCTTACGGGAAATTGCAAGCTGTCAGCCCGCATGCCTGCTAGTAAGCCTCTCCTGGCATGGGCAGAAGTCAGCCTATTTCCACAGGGGGTGGCGGGATGGCTCAGCAGGGCCTGAAACAGTTTCCCAGTGTCCCAGCAGCAGAGCGTGAGATGCCCAGCGTCTGATTTCTTATCTCCACCACAAGAGCAGTGTCGCCCGGCCCCTAGTTCCCTCAGCCGAGCTGGAAGCTGGCGCCAGCCTCCTCTCAACCCCCAGTTTCCCCCGCCTTCATGCAAACAGGGCGAGTTACGTAAGCCCCATGACTCGGGTAACTCAACCGAGAACAGGGCACGGGGGCATGACCATGAATGTGCAAAAAGCTCCCCGCGGCGCGGCGCGGCGGGTCACTTGGCGAGGGCGACGAGCCGGCAGGTGGCGCGGGGCGGCCGGGCGAAGTTTTTCTCGCGCGCCTCTCCTCAGGCGAGCGGCAGGTGCGGAGCGCGGCAGCACCCCCTCAGGGGCGGCGCCAGGCGGGAGGCGCCCGCCACGTGCCGGGTATTTCGCGGGGCGGGCGGCGCGCGAGCAGAGCGTGGCCATGGAGCTGGGCGGCATCGAGAACCCGGCCTTCGAGTCCTCCAGTCCCGATCTCCGGCTCCAGCACCGGGCGGCCGCCGGCCGCCGCCCCCCGGCCCGCGCCCCCTCGCCGCCGCCGCCGCCCTGCGAGGAGGGGCCTTGCGGCTGGGGCAGCTTCACTCCCCGGGCGCTGCAGCTCTGCAATAACCCCGAGGGGTATCTGAGCGCCTACAGCCTGCTGGCCGTCCTGCAAGGTAAGCCTCCCCTCGGTGCCTCCCGCCGGCGGGCTGGGATCCTGGGGCTTGCGGCGGGAGCAGGGTGTGAGATCCAGCGGAGGGGTGTCAGGGCCGCTCTGAAATGTGGCTCAAGGGGTTTTGGTGCCCCCCCACATCTCGTTCAGGGAGCTTGAAAAGGGTTTTCCAAAGTACTTCAGGTGCTTTCCAGAGGGACTTCAAGTGCACTCTGCCTACGTGACTTAAGCTGCAGGTGTGCCTGAGCTGCTAGGAAGGAGCTGGAGAGGGGGGAGCCGGCCTGATGTCCAGGTGCCCCTAGGAACTGACACCTGAAGCCAGGTCTGTGTCTTGCCTCACAGCACAGCCGGCCCTGAATGTGGCAATCTTGTGACACTGCCGGTGTCATGTTAAGCACACTCAGTTTCCGAAGCAGATAATGCCAGGCTCTCATTTAGGTGCTTCTTGCTGCACTTTTTTTGCTCACTCTTCAACTTGCCCTGTACGCTTCTCTGGTCAGTTGGTTTCGTGGCTTTATCTATGTCACTTCACTATAATGATGATGGAGGAAATGCTCTCATCCAGTGGACTTTTTCATGTGGATAAAGGGGGTACAGCTGGTACTTTTATATCACATTTCTAACAAAGAAATCCATTGTTAACAAAACAATAAATGTGAGTTGACTAGGCCATGGCTAAATGCTATACCTGTCTTCCAAGCAGGGGCATGACCATGGCAGGCCGAATGGGACTTTGCCCCAGGCGTGCTGGAGCGGCTCCATTGAGCTGCTCCATTAAAGGGCACGTTTTGCACCGCCAGCCCCAAGTGTTGCTAACTGCGAGGGGCCTGCTCCAATTGGAACACGCCCTGAGTGCCAAAAGAGAGCGATACAGCTCTGCTTCCAACCAAGTCAGTCACTATCTCGTCAGCCAAATTAGCCTAGTTACAAACTTCATGTATATTTCAGATACTTGAACTCCTTATTCTAGCAATGGCTTACTACTGAAAACCTCCTGCATTCAGACCTGAGAGCCTAGTTCATCAGTGGATGTGCAGTCATGCCTACACGCAGGCCCTTGTAAACTCTTAAGCACCTGCTTAACTCCATGCGTACTAAGCCAAGCATGTGTGTAAATTGTGGCAGTGCTGGGGCCATAGTCAGGGTAAGGAAACACTTTTTGTTTTTTATTTTTACAAATGCTTTCTAGGTTCCAGTGACTCCAATTAAACTGTTTTCCTGGTGTTTGAATCAAGTGGAACATCAATTGCTGCCTTCTAGGACTAAATCATAAAGAAATAACTGAAAAAACTTGCAATGTGTCAACTTTTTTTGCTTGTCATATTCATAGTCCGATTCTATTCTAGAGATCAAGGATTACCTTCGGGGGGGTGCCAGCATTTGCCCTGCGGCAGGGCTGGGGTGGGCTAGATTGCAGGTTGGGTTGGGGGGGGGTGAGTGGAAGGGGGAGGAGGACTGCATTCTGCATCTTGTATACACCACAAGCTACAGTAAACTTCTGCAGCTCTGCGCTTCTGAGGTGGTGCTGCCTTCAATGCTGGAGCCCCAGCCATCAGCAGCTGCTCTCCTGCTGCCCAGTTTTGAAAACAGTGCCCAAGTAAGGATGTTGTCAATTTCCAAAGGGATAGCCGTGTTAGTCTAGTCCAGCAAAAAAACAACAAGGAGTTGTGTGCCACTTTGAGACCATAACAGGCCACCTTACTTCTCTGTAATGTTTCCCCTTTGAATGGGAGAAATTGCCACATGGGGGGGGGGTGGCTAAGGCAAATTTTATGGTGGCTCAAGCCCCCCTGCAAGCCTGCCCCCTCACCTCCACAAAGCTGCCCTGAAATAACTTCTGTATTCATGCACTCACAACAGCGATGGGTAAATAAATTTGTCAGGTATTTTCTGTTAGTATTACATTTTCTTAAAACACATTTGTGGAATGAATGTTAATTTGTGCCTTCATGTTGCACAAGGTGGTTGCCTGAACAAAGCCCTTTGGCTTCAGGATTTTGTTTGATTTCACAGTCAGCTGAGGTGGCTTTATTTGCAGAATTAGGGTTTACCTTAGCATCTGTGCCTTAAATGTGCACATTTAACCACCCCCACCAAATTAATGCTGTCTGAAAGTATTTGACAAGCTTGAAGTTATGAAGCTGGTCATATCTCCTGTGATTTTAGGCAACATCCTTCATACTCCATTTGTGAGCCATTTTGAGCAGAAGCTGCCAGTTGTGGTGTGGCTTTTCTGATGTACATAACATCTCTGGGGAACTAAAGAGTAGCCAACCACTTTCTTGTCATTGTGACATAAAATGAAATTGCACATATTTCTCAAGGAGAAAGGCGTTGGGTAGTGCTCAGTACTCATCACAATTTAAAAGAGAGATTCTCCTGTAAAACTTGAGAAACAAGCCTGGACAAACATCCTAATTTGCTATTACAAATTTTGGTAAAAACTGCATATTCCTATTGAAACTTGGTAACTTTTTGGTGGTATTTGTTATCATTTTGATAACATTTTTGTATTTTTTCTAAAGTTTTCCCTGTTTGAGAAATTAAGCATGGGATTTCCTGAGTACTCAGTGCTGACTTCATTGAAAGCAGGGTTGTAGGCCAGCACTGAGCACTTTGCAAATTACTCCTTATGGTTCTTCTGGAATTTAGAAACGGGAAAATGGGTTTCAAGATTCCTTCTTAAAATCATGGTCTGAATTCACAAGGGGGACTTGGGTGCCGGTGGCATTTACAGAACTCCTGCTTACCTGTTACATAACCCTGCATATGCCTGAAAATCCTAGATGCCTAAATTTCTACTGGTGGACATGTGCATAGCCATCTCAGTCCTGACAGTGCTAAGTGGCTTGGTGCCTAAGCCCTGTCAGTATTTGTGAGTCTATCTGTCTGTTTTATCTGTGGCATCTGATCCAGTAAATGTGCTCAGAAGCTCCATCTCCTCCCCCACCCCTGCACCAAAAAAACAAAAACAGCTGGAGGGGACACCAGTCCCTTGCCCAATATTCCAATACTTAGAACACACATACAGCAGTGGTTTTCAGCCTGTGGACATCTGATGGTCTGTAGACTGTCTGAGATTTCCAAATGGGTTCACACCTCCATTCAAAATTTTTAGAGGTCTGCAGATTGAAAAAAGAAGTTGAAAACTACTGTCAGAGAGAACATGAAAGGCCTGATTTTTGAATCTCCACTCACCTTTATGTGGACTAAGGCAGTGGTTCCCAACATTCTCTGCCACGGCATCCCTTGATACTTTTAATTATTTTGAGGCACACCACTATATGCTTTCCAAATGAATTCATGAATATTCATGAATTCATCTAACCATTCTATTCTTTTTCATAAAAATCTGTGATACACTTGCTCAGGCCTGGTGGCACACTGATTTGGAAAAACTGGACTAGGGACTCGACACTCTTGTCTCTCTTACTTCAGGTGAGCGCCCTTTGTGTAGACACAAGTAAGGCTATGTCTGCATCTGCCACTCTTAGTTCAGACTTCAAGTCCGAACTAAGAAATTTGAGCTAGCCATGGGTTAGTTCGAACTAACCAGAAACTTTTTAGTTTGAACTAACTCTTAGTTCAAACTACAACAGATTTTTAGTTTGAACTAATGACGTAGTTCAAACTTTTTAAGTTTGAACTAAGCACAAGTTTGATCTAAGCCATAGTTCAGGTCTTGACTTTGCCTAGTTCGAACTAAACTTCGAACTAAGCGTGGAAGTTCAAACTAAGCTTGGTACTTATTAGTTCAAACTAGGTGTTCCCTAGTTTGAACTGAGGGTATGCTTATACTGACGGGCAAAATCGTTGCTGTCAGTGTGGCGTTCTGGGAGCACTTAGCGGCGAGTCTGAACTTGCTGTTGCGTTCCCGGAAGTTGACACCGGAAGTCCTGGGGGCGAGGAGGTGTATGGGAAAGCCAACCGCAAAGTTGTGGTTGGCTTTCCCAAGTGTGTCCCAGTGGCCAAGAAAGTCACCACCAGTTACGGAAGGCATTTTAGCTGTCTTGGGTAACTGCCGGTTGCTTGCTGCTGAAAACGAGGCCAAGTGTAAACTAGGGGTAAGAAATTTCTTGGTTTGAACTAGGGAAAGTCTACTGTTGCCATAGACTAAATCAGTATGGACTAAGCCTCCTTAGTCTGGACTAGTTTGCCAGTGTAGACATAGCTCAAGTGCCCTGGGCTACCATCTGCTTTTTAAAAAAAACAAAAACAAAAAAAAACAAAAACCCCAACCACAAACATTTCTCTGTCTTTACAGGAGTATTTTGAGGATGCTGTCACTAATATCTGTGAAATGCTTGGGTTCTGCAGTGACTGTAATGTAAATTAAATATGCAAAAACAGATACAGTATGTCAGTGAGACTTACAGTCAACATTTTGGATTGTGTTTTATGTTAGTATGCTAAATAAGACAATTAGAACAGGTGTCCTTTTCTTTTGGCTCTTCATGAAAGACAGGACACTTATGACTTCATCTTTTGAAACTGGGTGAGGGTGGAAAGGGAAGGAAGAGAAGGCTCTTTAATCTAGATAAAGGGTGTATCTTGAAAGTAAGGTTGTAAACAAATTATTGTATTAGGTATGGGGAAGAAGGGGTGGAATGGGGGGAAGTGGCCCATGCTTCCAAGAATACTGTAGTTCTAAAGAGTATCAAAATTAGGACATTAAAATGCAAGATTGTATTTAACATATACTTCAGTACACATTTAGGAGTATGTAGATGCAAAGTTAAAGTAGTTCAAACTACTGAAACTGTATCTTGCACCATATTGCTATGGGAACAATTCTCTTAATGCACTTGCAGATATAAGTATTTAGTTTTTCAAACTTCAGAAATAAGAGTTGGCAGGGGTTGACATGATTATCCCTCATAGTCTTGTATCCTCTGTAGAACCTGCAGTAGGCATTGCTGCTCTAAACCTTCTTTCCTATTCAGTAATCCACAACTTTCATCACATGTGAGCATGTAACATTTTTATGAAAATAAGGATAAAATTAAATAGCAAACAATGTACTAGTGTGCATAGGTATCACTGCTTTAACTGAAGCAATTCTGGGATTAGTTAGGACTCCATCAAGTTACGAAGATTTTGCAATCTAATAGTTGGCCTTAAAAAGAGACTATTGCAATTATTGGCAACTGACAGGTTCTCCTACCTTTCCAAGTGGAGCTGGCAGGGAAACTAACTTTATTTTGCAACTCATTCTCATCCCTGGCTCAGCTGAGGCCTACATTTCTAGGGTGTAATAATTTATGTACAGTAGATGGCTAAATGAGTAACTTGATAATCAGATTTGTATGGCCTTTAGTTGGTATAGAAGTCCATACTTGTAGCCTACGATGCACATCTGAGTCACCAAAATTATAACAAGAGACACTCCAATTCACAACTGTGGGAGGTGGTAATAACTTTGCAAGTTGTGACAATGTTTAAACAATATCTTCATTATCATTTTTTAGTAAACTACTTCCAGTTTTGAGAGTCACACCTTTCCCTGGATAAATGTAGGAAAGGCTATTTTCAGACCTTGGTGAGAACTATTATTGACTCCAGGGATAAGCTGAAAAGAATAAAATAAGCACAACCAATCTGCATGTGGCTTTGAAGTTAGGCATCTAGGAATTAAGACATAACTAAATAAAGATATTTTACTCTTTTTTTTTTTTTTTTTTTTTTTTTTAAATTGGTTTAAGATACTTGGATGAGTAATTTAAGACCACATATGAGACCTTAGCTCTGGGGGTGAGGGGGAATCTCTTTGGCCACTATGCTAAATGGATGGGAAAAAGTTAAAATAGTAATGATTAGCTCAAAGTAAGTAAAAGATCAGTGATTTGCTAATTAACATACTAATTTTTGGTACAGTACCCATTGTGGCCCAAGATGTATGGATTAGCCTTCACAGACTATATAAATGCAAGTAGTTGAAACAGGCTGTTCCTTGGCTAATATTTACTTGGGTGCTAGGAGTTCCTTGAGTAAGAATTGAGAGTTGCAGGCCACATGTTATCTGGCTCAACAGGTTTCCATCTCGGCTAATGCAATTCTTTCTCCTTTCGTAATAAGGAGGCACTGAACATTATGTTACCAGTGGTTGCATTTAGTACTAAATTCTTATCTAAATTCTTACAAATGAAGTTCAGCTATAGTTTGTGACTTTCAGTATGAATTGAACATTGGTAACTGACTCAATAAGTGACAATGTGAATGTTTAATGGTTGTGTAATCCATTAATGAGCTATGTGGCTTTTGTGGTGTGGAGGCTTTAGTTCTTGTGAGCCAGTTTTCTCTCCTTAAAATATAGAGTTGTTTACCTACTTCATATGTGTGTCCACAGAGCTAACTAGATGTTTGAAGTACTATACATAAGCCAAAAAAAATGACAAGCAGGAAATTAAATTGATATTTGCTCATTCCTCTAGGTTGTTAGCATCCCTATTCACCACTGTTGTGTGGATTTTTTCCCCTGAGTGAAAAAAGCAAGCTACTATGTCAACAGTCTGTCACATAGTGGCATTGGTCCTGGGTTCAAGCCCCAGGCGGTTGGACTCGATGATCTCACGAGGTCCCTTCCAACCCTATGATTTGATTTGATTCTATTCTAATTTGAGAATACTGGAATGCCTCTCTTTCCCTCACTCTTGATACTCTAACATAGGAATTAAATAAATATAGAAGCTTGAATGTAACAGTTCATATGATGATCCTTTTCCCAGTCCTTTTTTTTCTTAGATGTTGGAATTAAGGTTCTCTTAGAGCCCAATATTGGGCCAGGGAGGATTCCCCCAATGCAGGGACTATGGAAGAGAGCTGTAAGGCTGCCTACTGAGGACCCTTCAGAAGCCATGTAGTAAGGGATATGCTGATCTAGTGGAAGAAAGAGTGTGGTAGGGGCATGCCAGAGGTGTTCTGAGTAGTGTTCCTGCCTATAGCGCATCCTAGAGAGGCCACTAAAACTGACATTGTGTTTGTGCTTACAGCTGTGTGTGTAGAGTAGAGACTATGTGCCTAGCTAGTATGGGTATAAATAACACTTGTGGACAGTGAAGCAGTGTTTAGGGAAGTAGGGTATAGGCATCTTTGAATCCTGTGGGTACAGTGCTTGTGTATATGCTCATACAAGTGGTTTCTCCCCATTTACCGTGCTGTTTAGCAGTGTAGTATCCTGGTGCTGGAGCTTTCCTCAGTGACAGGGAAAGGCTTCAGTAGCTCCCTATGGTGGAGAGAGGCTCTTGCAGCTCCCCACAGTGGAGCTGTTCCCTCTCTTCTGGCAGACCCTTTCAATTACTTGTATAGCTACATAGCACAATGTGGATTCAGCCTGCTTTCCATACCTTATATGCTGCTGCAAGAGATGTGTCTTGCAGATGTAGCCAGAGAGTATATATCCTATATGACACCTTATGCACTTAAGCAGTACTTTATCTGTGCTTGAATTTTTAACAGCATGTGTTCTTCTGGAGCTTTTCATGGCTGCATGCAGCTATGCCACACAGTGGGGATGCAGCCTGCCCTTCACTGTAGAATGTTTAGCTACACGTATACCATGTGCAGCTGCAAGTATAGAGAAGACTTTAAATAGTCCTTAGTTGCTGCAGCTCCAAATCAAAAGGTACACAGGTGGCTTGAAATGGTCTCCTGCATCTTGGATGCATGCCCTAATGCAAAGGTGAGCAGCCCCTGGCACGTGTGCCAAACCTGGCATGTGTGCCTATTCTGAGCAGCATGCAGCACAGCTGCTGCTTTTCTTGCTGGCACTGCCCCCAGTGGGGCCTGGGGCCACAAGAATTGCATGCATGGGGCTCCTGTGCCCGCTTCCCAGCTGGGGAGCATGGCCAGCAGGGGACAGGAGCCTAGAATGCAGGGACAGATCCAGCCGGGAGAAGGAGTCCCTGGCTCTGTCCTTGGCACCTGCTGCCTCCTCCCTGGCAGTTGCTGAGGGTGCATTGGGTGGAGCTGGCAAGGGGGCCAGTGAAGGTTGCTGACCCCTTCCCTAACAACTAGGCTAAAAGTTAGATGGAGGATAGCAAAAGGTCTTCCTCACTAATAGTTTCAAATCAAACAGAACTTTAGAGTAAACTGTTAACTTGAAAAAAATTGCCCAGTGCAAATGCCTGGATTAAGTTCTTTGCTCTCGTTGTCACTAAACTTTCTTTCAGAAGAGTTGAGAGATGGAATGGTAAGATTTGAATATGACCTTGCATATAATATAGTGGTACAGTTGTACAGTAGTTTTTAAAGAAAATTGTAGTTTCTTGGCTTGTCTAATTGTGTGTCGTCTTTTTTTTTTTTTTTTTTTTTTCTTCTTCTTCCTGGTAGGTATTGTGGTGAATGGCCTCGTGAATGTTAGTATTTCCACTATTGAAAAGCGTTTTGAGCTGAACAGTTCCCTTGCTGGAGTCATCTCTGCAAGCTATGACATTGCTTTTTGTGTACTGTCATTGTTTGTATCTTTCTTCGGAGAAAGAGGGCATAAACCAAGATGGCTTGCCTTTTCATCATTTATGATAGGATTGGGATCACTAGTATTTGCTTTGCCACATTTCGCCGGTGGAATGTACCAATATGGATCTAAACTTGAAGGTAAGCTTATATTTTGGCAGTTTTTCTAAAAAACTGATAAGGTAACCAACTATTCAGAGTTGTGTTAAATAGATCCTTGTATATTTAGGTATGAAAGAGCATTATCTGGAAGAGGGTATCAAGTTCAGAAGATGTTGTGGGAAATGTTCCCTTTGTCTAGCATCCTTGTAGTCATGCTTATGGAGGATTTGGGTCTGCTTACAGCTGTATGCATTGTATATAGGTACATGTTCTTTTGTGGCTCATTATGTCCTCATGCTGGATTGTCAGATTCCCCACTAATGCAGAGCAATGCCTACTTCATGTGCAGCAAGATACTAGGCACCCTTAAATGTCTAATGATGCCTTCTTTATAAAGATCTCATCTTAATACTGAACTTCACTAACTACTACCTTATCTCAATTTTCTATTTTTAGTGAGGACTACTGTAAAAGATCACATGAAAGGGGTAGTTCCAACAGCTCTTGTTCAGACTGTCTGGGAGTATGTAAATCGGAATCCTTCTGGGCTGGTATTGTCTTTGAGTTCTGTTTCTCCACAGTGCCTCGCATAATGGCGTCCTGGTCTATGACTAGGCACTATGTTAATAGTAATATAGGAAAAATCAGGTTTCTGATGAAGTACTAGAAATTGACTTTTGTTATGGGTTGTCCTTAGTGTTGAGGGGGAAAGGGAAAACTCTACGTATGTGCATGCATGTGTGGATTTGTAACCATGTACGTCTTTGACACTACTTTGGAGTTGATTTTGAACTTTTGTGTGTGTGACCTTGTGACAGACCGCTCCCCAGATCCCTCCTCCACTCCTGAACCCCAATTCACCCCATTTTGCCAAGTGACCACTTGCTCCTGAGTCAATCTACTCCAGCTTCTCGTGTGCAGTCAGTCCCAGGCAGTGGGTCTCTCAGCAAGCACCCCTGGCTCCAGCTATTACACCAGGACCCACTGTCTAAGGAGATTAGGAAACACTCCCAACCAGCACACACTCAAGTCTGTCCATTTAACAAAAAAATGGATTGTGCCCAGCCTCATTCACTCACACCCTCTGAAGATCACACAGTTTTAGGTAAAACAACCACTAGTTTATTGATCAGATCATAATTCTAAGTGAGAATATGACCAATCATGGCAGAATCACAGTATGTCAGGAGAGACCACAAGAAAATAAAAGGCAAAATACACATGCTAACCTAGTACTTCTATTAAAACTAACCTCAGAGTCCAAACAAGTTTATGCTCAAGGTATTAGGCTGTTAGATGTTTGCACAGCCAGTCTCTGCCTGAGACCAGGCAGTGCCCATATCTTGCTTGAAGTTTGTTTCAAGATGGAGAGTCCCAGCTCAAAAGCCCCTTACAACTTCCAGGTCTCAGTCTTTGTTTCCAAACCCCTCAGCCCCTCCCTTTCTGGGCTGAGGTGGTCCCTTTGCCTCTTCATGGACACCTATATTAGCATACCTTGGTCTCTTTTAGGTGCACTGCTGCTGGAAGAGACCTCTGTCCTTTCCCTTATCCCTGAGCCAAAGAAAGCATGTTAAATGTTTGTTCACATGTATGTAGTTGTAGAAAACTTATCATGGAAATAATGTAGAATGGGTCACTAGCATCCATAAAGAAACACTGCATTATGTAATTAACAGCAAAATCAAAAAATTCTAGTGTATAAGTGAACAGGAAAATCATGTGGCTCATAACCCAGGGTGCGCAGATGTGCACACCGTCACAGACCGTATCCCTTTAGTGACTGCTTTTTACTTCCAGAGAGTAATACTGGGAAACTTCCCTCAAAGTGTTCATCAGTGTTGAAGTTTTTGTTTTGAATGCATGTGATAGTCTTCTGTCGCCTCATCAAAGCAAGGTTTTGCACTTGATGCTTTCTGCTATGTAGTAGAAAGAAAACCTGCACGTCACATTTCTAGGGTGATGTGTATGCAAGGGTTAAAGTAAGAGGGAACACACCAGAATGCAGTTCTGGGGCATCCTGTTTTTAGATGGGCAGTGTTCTGCTTCCCCCTTAAAAATAGAGGAACACACCAAAATGCAGAGTTCTGCCCCCCCCCCCAAATAGCTACAGCAGCTGCAACGCAGCGCTCCGGTGGCTCCAGTTTAAACTCTGTTTCATCTTAAGCCCTGCCAGCAGAGAGCTGTGGCAGGCTGGGAGTTTGTGAATCTCCCCCCTGCAGGGCAGAGCAGCTTCCAGCCAGTCAGGCAGCATGTAAACAGCGGGGGTAAGGGGTTGTGGAGGGGGGGAGCTGCTGGGGGTTGTGTGTGGATGTGTAGCTGAGATTGGGGGGGTGGGTTGGCTGTGTGTGGGGAGGGTGTGTAGTGGTGGGTGGGATGGCTGTGTATAGGGGTGTAACTGGGGAGTGTGGCAGAGTGATAACTGAAGGATGTGGCACTCAGAAGTGGTCGCAAATGCCTGCGTGGGCTGGGGAGCAGTCGGACCTGCATGCCATTCCAATTAGGAGAAAGAACAAACATGTGAGGCAGCCAGAATGGCTTAGCACAGAACTCTGCTCTGAGCTTAAACATAAAAAGGAAGCTTACAGGAAGTGGAAGCTTGGTCAGATGACCAAGGAGGCATATAAAGATATTGCTAGGGACTGCAGAGAGAAAATCAGAAAGGCCAAAGGACAAATGGAGTTGCAGCTAGCGAGGGATGTAAAGGATAACAAGAAGGGGTTCTACAAGTATGTTAATAACAAGAAGAGGATCAGGGATGGTGTAGGCCCTTTGCTGAATAGGGCAGACATCCTTGTGACAGAGGATGAGGAAAAAGCTGAGGTGCTCAATGCATTTTTTGCTTCAGTTTTCACAGGCAGGGTCAGCTCCCAGCCCACTACCCTGGGTGTGGCAGATGGGAGAGAAGAAGACAGGCCCTTGGTGACTGAAGGTCAGGTTAGGGACTGCTTAAAGAAGCTGGATGTGCACAAGTCCATGGGGCCGGACGAACTGCATCCAAGAGTGCTAAGGGAATTGGCCGATGAGATAGCAGCACCACTGGCCGTTATCTTTCAAAACTCATGGAGAACGGGGGAGGTGCCAGAGGATTGGAAAAAAGCAAATGTAGTGCCTATTTTCAAGAAAGGGAAAAAGGAGGATTCGGGGAATTGTAGACCTGTCAGCCTCACCTCAATCCCTGGCAAAATTATGGAGCAGATTCTCAAAGAATCCATCCTCAAACACTTAGAGGAAAATAAAGTGATCAAGAATAGTCAGCATGGATTTACCAAGGGTAAATCATGCCTGATCAATCTCATCTCCTTCTAGGATCAATTGACTGGTTTTCTGGATGCAGGAAGAACCGTTGATGTCATATACCTTGATTTTAGCAAGGCTTTTGATACAGTTTCCCACAGCTTTCTCATTGGCAACTTAAGGAGGTATATGGGTTGGATAGGTGGACTGTAAGGTGGTTAGAAAACTGGCTAGATGAACGGTTTCAGCGTGTAGGAATCAATGGTTCCATGTCTAGCTGGCAACCAGTCACGAGTGGTGTGCCCCAGAGATCGGTCCTGGGGCCGGTTCTGTTCAACATTTTCATCAGTGATCTGGATGATGGAATAGACTGTTTTGGGCTCCCCACTACAAAAAGGACAGGGATGTGCTAGAGAGAGTTCAGAGGAGGGCAATCAAAATGATTAAAGGGCTGGAGGACAAGCCCTATGAGGAAAGACTGAAAGCATTAGGCTTATTTAGTCTGCAAAAGAGAAGATTGAGGGGGGATTTGATAGCAACCTTCAACTACTTGAAGGGATGCTCTAAGGAAGATGGAGCTCGACTGTTCTCGGTAATAACAGAGGACAGAACGAGGAGCAATGGTCTCGAGTTGCAGTTAGGGAGGTCGAGGCTGGATATTAGAAAAACTTTTTTACTAGGAGAGTGGTGAAGCATTGGAATGAGCTGCCGAGGGAGGTGGTGCAGTCTCCATCTTTGGAGGTGTTTAAGGCCCGGCTGGACAAAACCGTGACTGGGATGGTTTACTGGGAGTGGTCCTGCCTCTGGCAGGGGGTTGGACTAGATGACCTATGAGGTCCCTTCCAACCCTATCATTCTATGATGCTTAGCAAATCTTTTTTTCTCATCTCTTCAGTCTTTTCCAACTAGATCATAAGCACTTTGGAATTGTCTCTCAGTATACATTCCTACAGTATCTTGCAGAACAATGCTCCCATCTCAGCTGGGTCCTCCAGGCTCTACTGTGACAAGTTCAGTGAGTTACAGTTTTGCAACCCCAGTGAAAGCAGTGGAATTGGCCACCTGACACTACAAAACTAATTTAATCCCCAAAAGAATGAGGGACAGAAAGCTTAGCCTCTTTCAGATACCACAGCTTCCAAAAAAGAGAAGTTAGAAGACACAAAATAGACAGACATGGGGAAAAATAATACTAGCATAAACTATTTCTTAGCACAGCTGTGAGAGGCTAGAAGTAAACTTGAGTCATATACCCATAACTTTGAGTAGGCGTAGGATAGCTTCTGCATTACCAACATTTCTTCTTACCAGTTTTTGGCCCCATCTTGCTCAGACATGATCAGAACAGTCTCTGTCTGGAAAGTTTAGTGTCTAACCAACTTTAGTCAATGCTTTAACATGTCGCCTACTTCTCTTTTCTATTTTAGTTTCAGATGGCATCCAACACTTTTATATATCATAACAACTAGTCTCTTTCCCCCACCTCATATAATATTTCCCAAAGAGATAAGCACACAAGCCTTCGTCCTTAATACCCCTCTTTGGAATCCCTCCAATTTATCGATCTGGGCTCTTCTTCTGGATCAGTGTTTGTTTTCCCCTTTGTGTTGTTGGTTACTAAAAAGAGGCTTAAGTAGAATCCTAAACAAGGTTAAGCACTATGAACACTGAGCCAATTCAAACTAGGTCTTATACATGTTGTTTAAACCCAGACTCTCTAACCTCAGATGCTCAAGATGAATTGAAAAGAAACATTTCCCCACGCGCACAAGGTATGTGCATTGGCTTGCCTGTAAGAAACCACACACAAGGAGTCCTGTGCCACTTTTAAAGACTAACAAATTGATTTATTACATGAGCTTTCATGGGAGAAAAGCCCAGTTCAGACACTGGGAACTTTTTAAATCCCAAATCCACAACCAAAGAGTGAGTGCCTGTATTTGTATAAAAAGGAAGAAAAAACATCTATGCAAATCAAGTAAGTAGTAACTTATTCTTAACAAGATATTTTTAAACAAAAAGTGCTTCAAAAGCTGTCAACTTTATGACATAGCCACTATCTACATACAATAAATATTTAAAAAAGTAGTATTGATACACAAATTGATTTCAGTATTCTATAGTAAAGCTTCCCAGTTGCTGCTAATTACAACATATAACAACTTAGTTATTAGAAACAAAACAAAAAGGCAGCCAAGAAGCCAATAGATGTAGCAAGTTACTGGACATGTACCACACCTCTTCTCACATGTTTTCCTAGCCCAATTTATGTACTGTGCTTAGCCATAGTGAAAGATAGTCATATTCATGACACTGGGTAGAAGGCAAACGAGAAGCTGGACACATTAAAATGAAAGGAATAGAATGACTGGACAGAAAAGGAAAGCATGAGAAGTGTAAGGAAACCAAATAGAGGACAAACTATAAAATAAAAGTAGCCAGAAGAAAAACTCATCCTGCCTGAAAGAGAACCTACATTCAAATGTGAAACAAGTAGCAAGAGCAGAGGGAAGTTTATCTCTGAATAAAACAAGGGCGGGGGGGAATCAAGTCAGAGGGGAGAGGTTCTGTACTTAAATTTTTGGCAACAATATCTTTTAAATGCAAGTTGTTTCAAAAGAAGTTAGTCTCATGCTAGTATGACTGTTGTTCTACACCAGCTGTTCCCAGCCTTTTCCTTTATGTGGACCACTGCATCATCATCAGAGGCTTTTGTGGACCACCATGTAAGCAAGCCCTTTTCAAACACTTAACATAGCCTATCATTGATGGGATTCAAACAGATATCAAGGGGTATAAAAAACATAGCTATTGCACAAGGATACTTGTGAAGCAACTTACATTGTGAATAATAATGCAACATTGAATGCGATAGGCAAGAGGTACATAAGATTATATTACTACATTATTTCCCCACCCCTCAGACCACCCACAGTACCCTCACGGACCATAGGTTGGGAACCACCATTTTACACTGTAGTCTTGGATTTCCCCTCAGTGTGCAATAGTCTATGACCCATGAATATCACCATCAGTGAAAGTTCTTCAACAATGCCCAGCCATACTTCAATTTTAATTTGTATGTTTACATTAGTACTTAGCCTTCCTGAATCAAATCGCAGAGTGAAAGATATGCCAGCATAACAGCCCTTTCAGGCATCCTGCTATCAAAGCCAATAGGTGAGGCTCAGCCATGAAGGCAAGACATATCAGTTTTTATTACACACAAACATTTTTGCCAGTTACAAATAGGCCTTGATGTGCTTAAGCAAGTAAGATTACTGGACAGAGGCCAGGGCACTTCAGTGGTTTGCTACTGACTGGGCAGGAGAGTGGGTTGAGTTCTTAAGGATAAATGAACCATGAATTAAAAATATTGAATTTGCAAAACATTTGTTTAGCCTGAACCTCCACACCATCTGCAGCCACTGCACCTTACAATACAAGACATACTAGACAAAAGCACAAGGTTGCAGACGGTAACTACCTAGTATAGGATTTGGGAGGGAAAAGAAGTCAGGCATGTAGAATATTTTAAAGGAAGGAACTGTGTAACTGGGGGGCTAACACTGGGTCTAAAGCATTTTTATAATGGCAAAAACATGGTAGAGTATGGTTGTTGGAGGGATTTAACTACTGATTTGGTCTTGTTTAGTTTCCTCAAAATGGCAGAGCCACAAATCATGCACGCAGGAGTTAAAGTATAACTTGGGGGCCCTGCAACCCTACTAAATTGGCAGGCCCCCTCATGCCAGGGCAAACCTCCCTCACACCCCAGCTACTCCGGGGTTAAAGTATGATGGGGGGGCCTGGAACCCTCCTGAATTTCCAGGCCCATCCTCATTCTGCTCCAGACCCCACTTTCATAGAATGATAGGGTTGGAAGGGACCTCATAGGTCATCTAGTCCAACCCCTTGCCAGAGGCAGGACCACTCCCAGTAAACCATCCCAGTCATGGTTTTGTCCAGCCGGGCCTTAAACACCTCCAAAGATGGAGACTGCACCACCTCCCTCGGCAGCTCATTCCAAGGCTTCACCACTCTCAGTAAAAAAGTTTTTTCTAATATCCAGCCTCGACCTCCCTAACTTCAACTCGAGACCATTGCTCCTCGTTCTGTCCTCTGTTATTACCGAGAACAGTCGAGCTCCATCTTCCTTAGAGCATCCCTTCAAGTAGTTGAAGGTTGCTATCAAATCCCCCCTCAATCTTCTCTTTTGCAGACTAAATAAGCCTAATGCTTTCAGTCTTTCCTCATAGGTCTTGTCCTCCAGCCCTTTAATCATTTTGATTGCCCTCCTCTGAACTCTCTCTAGCACATCCCTGTCCTTTTTGTAGTGGGGAGCCCAAAACTGAACACAGTATTCTAGATGTGGCCTCACCAGTGCAGAATAGAGGGGAATGATCACATCCCTTGATCTGCTGGTAATACTTCTTTTGATGCAGCCCAGTATGCCATTGCCCTTTTTGGCAGCAAGAGCACACTGCTGACTCCTATCTAGCTTCCCATCCACCATGACCCCCAGGTCCTTTTCTACACTGCTGCTACTTAGCTGAATGTTTCCCAGCCTGTAGCAGTGCATGGGTTTTTTTCGTCCCACATGCAGGATTTTACACTTGTCCTTATTGAAGCTCATAAGATTTCTATTGGCCCACTGTTCCAATTTATCTAGGTCTCCCTGAATCCTGTCCTTGCCCTCCAACGTGTCTACTGGTTCCCCCCAGCATGGTGTCATCCGCAAACTTACTGAGAATGCAGTCTATTCCATCATCCAGATCATTGATGAAAATCTTGAACAGAACCGGCCCCAGGACCGATCTCTGGGGCACACCACTCGTGACTGGTTGCCAGCTAGACATGGAACCATTGATTCCTACACGCTGAAACCATTGATTTAGCCAGTTTTCTAACCACCTTACAGTCCACCTATCCAACCCATACTTCCTTAATTTGCCAACGAGAAAGCTGTGGGGAACTGTATCAAAAGCCTTGCTAAAATCAAGGTATATGACATCAACGGTTCTTCCTGCATCCAGAAAACCAGTCAATTGATCCTAGAAGGAGATGAGATTGGACAGGCATGGTTTACCCTTGGTAAATCCATGCTGACTATTCTTGATCACTTTATTTTCCTCCAAGTGTTTGAGGATGGATTCTTTGAGAATCTGCTCCATTATTTTGCCAGGGATTGAGGTGAGGCTGACAGGTCTATAATTCCCTGGATTCTCCTTTTTCCCTTTCTTGAAAATAGGCACTACATTTGCTTTTTTCCAATCCTCTGGCACCTCCCCTGTTCTCCATGCGTTTTGAAGGATAACGGCCAGCGGAGCTGCAATCTCATTGGCCAATTCTCTTAGCACTCTTGGATGCAGTTCGTCCGGCCCCATGGACTTGTGCACATCCAGCTTCTTTAAGCAGTCCCTAACCTTACCTTCC
Source organism: Podocnemis expansa (assembly GCA_007922195.1). Taxonomy (NCBI): domain Eukaryota; kingdom Metazoa; phylum Chordata; order Testudines; family Podocnemididae; genus Podocnemis; species Podocnemis expansa. The sequence goes on from ML682066.1 coordinate 521,123, forward strand.
ATCACCAAGGGCCTGTCTTCTTCTCTCCCATCTGCCACACGCATGGTAGTGGGCTGGGAGCTGACCCCGCCCATGAAAACTGAAGCAAAAAATGCATTGAGCACCTCAGCTTTTTCCTCATCCTCTGTCACAAGGATGCCTGCCCTATTCAGCAAGGGGCCTACACCATCCCTGATCCTCTTCTTGTTATTAACATACTTGTTGAACCCCTTCTTGTTGTCCTTTACATCTCTCGCTAGCTGCAACTCCATTTGTCCTTTGGCCTTTCTGATTTTCTCTCTGCAGTCCCTAGCAATATCTTTATATGCCTCCTTGGTCATCTGACCAAGCTTCCACTTCCTGTAAGCTTCCTTTTTATGTTTTAAGCTCAGAGCAGAGTTCTCTGCTAAGCCATTCTGGCTGCCTCACATGTTTATTCTTTCTCCTAATTGGAATGGCAACTTCCTGTGCCCTTAGCAGGGTTTCTTTAAAATATAACCAACTCTCTTGGACTCCTTTCCCCTTCAGATTAGCTTCCCAAGGGATCCTGCCCATCAGTTCCCTGAGGGACCCAAAATCTGGTTTTTTGAAGTCTAGGGTTTTTGTTTTGCTTCTTTCCTTCCTTCCTTTAATCAGGATCCTGAACTCAACCATGTCATGGTCACTACTGCCTAGCTTGCCATTTACCTCTACGTCCCTGATCAATTCTTCCCTGTTTGTGAGCAGCAGGTTGAGCGGTGCAAGATCCCTAGTTGGTTCCTCTAGCATTTGTACTAGAAAGTTGTCCCCAACATTCTCTAAAAACTTCCTGGATTGCCTGTGCACTGCTGTATTGGCCTTCCAGCAGATGTCAGGGTAATTGAAGTCCCCCATGAGCACCAGGGCCTGTGCTCTAGAAACTTCTGTCAGTTGTCCACAGAATGCCTCATCCACCTCCTCCTTCTGATCTGGTGGTCTGTAGCAGACACCTACCACAACATCCCCCTTGTTGCTTTCCCCTCTCAATGTAACCCACAGACTTTCTATTGGCACGCTTCCACTTCCATAATGGAGCTCTGAGCAGTCACAGAGCTCTTTTACATATAACGCTACTCCTCCCCCTCTTCTTCCCTGCCTGTCTTTCCTGAACAGTTTATACCCATCCATGGCAGAGCTCCAGTCATGCACACTATCCCACCACGTCTCCGTTATTCCTATAACATCATAGTTCCTTGTCTGTGCTAGTATTACCAATTCTTCTTGCTTATTTCCCAGGCTCCTCGCATTAGTGTACAGGCACCTAAGATACCCGGTTGATTGCCCTACTTTGTCATGTTGATTTCTAATTGTATTACATAAACCTCCCTGCATTTTTTCTTGGAGTTCTCCTCCTCCACTCTCCTCACATATTGGGGCTTCAGTAGAGCACTTAAGACAATTATTTGATTTTGCCCCCCCCCATGTTCCAACTACCTTCTCTTTTATTGCTGTTGATACAGTCCCAGCAGAGAAGGGAATGTCATCCAGTTCTGTTGCTAAATTTCTCTTAGCTGCTGCCTCTCAACTTGGTAAACAACTCCTTGAAACCCAAGGGTTAGAATCTAGTACATTCCCTCACTGCTTTGGTAGAAATGCAGAGATCAGTGGAGTAAAAGCAGAAAACATCTATTTGTGTTTGGGAGATTGCTTTTTGGCCCACAGCTGTGGAACGTTTCTTTGAAAGAAATGTGAAGATCCTGATGCTCATGACTTCTGAGCAAAATGTAAACTGTCTTTAGATCTGGGTTCCACACAAGAATACTGGCAAAATCTTTTTTGGGAGGAAAAAAAAATATATAACTAGTGAGTCAAAACAGACAAGTGGAAAGTGTTACTTTCACATACATAAATGGAAGATGACTGGAAATATGGTCACTAATGCAGTAAGAACACCCATATTTGGCGAAGTGTCTAAATTTACAGTCTCCTCCTTTTCAAAGCAGGACCATACTTTAAGGATGTCATTGCATAGTAATATTTACTGGGTTTTTTGTATGTCCTTTTTTCAGCCTTTACAAGGTAAGGGTGAGCATTCTTAATGAATTACTCAACACTCTAAAAGTTTCATTAAGTTCCTCTAAAATGTAGATTGTGTGAAGCGTGGTTTGTACCAAGAGGAAATGAGAGCTTCTGCTTGGAGTACCCAGTGCTGAGAACTTCAAGTGACTAGTCAGTTCTGTGACAGCGTTTAACTTTGTGCTAAGCACAGGGCTAGACATTATACTTGCATTCACTATCCAGTCTTTACAGTGTTCAGTGTGATGTGTAGTTATTTGTCTGGCCATGAATACGAATATCTTTCAGTGCCATCTTAGCTTTTATAACAATATTTCATAAACCACATACACATGAACTGTGGAGAAATATTCTGTTGCCTTTAAGTATATTAAATGATTCTCTAAAACAATTAGCTAAAAGCAGTTTGAAACATTCTTAACCTCAGAGTGTACTGTCTTCCTTTACAATATTGACTACATTTTTTTTCAAAGCATAGTAGAGTCAAAGACTAATCATTTGTTAAGACATTATCTCCACTTACTGTATGGGAATGTGAGAGAAGTTAAGTGAACTGCCAAAGAGCAAGGCAGTGGCAAACTCTTTGCGGTCCCCCCCCCCCCGACTGTGCTTGATTGTGCTGCTTTTAGAAATGTATGGAAGTGAATAGGGTGATCAGTGGGAAGATGGAGAACCTGAAAAAAATTGATGTTTTTGTGGAGGTGGGTCCTTAAGAAATAACTGAGTCTGATCTGGCTTGCTGAAAAGCATGCATCTATTTGCTTTGCAGCTGTAGATGCATCAGCAACTTTTTTTTCAACAATCTGTCAGATTTACTCAAATGGTCTTCATGAACTAAAACGTGGATACTGGGACTGAGGGGGAACTATTTTAGTGTGTCCTCTGCTCTCACCTCTTTCATAATGCTTGGCTGTAACGGTGACACTCGTGTACACCCATAATGACATTGAATGGTGTCACATGCTAGCACAGGGTTGCATCCTAAAATGATGTAATATGGGGGCCAGATGTTTGCTTCCCCCCCATCCCTAAAGTAGAGGACCTGTCACTGAAATTTCATGCAGCAACACCTGGATACAAATCTTGGAGGCAAGCTATATCCTTTGTTCTGTATGCTGTCAAACCAACTTGACACATGATCCAGTGCAGAAGACTACCACAAATGATTCATTTAAATGTGATATTTTTGTAGTTACTGTGACAGAGATTTTTAGATTATTCTTCTAGTTAATATTTACCTGGACAAAAACTTGCTGTTGAAGTGTCAAGTCTCCTTCAATGCACACAAAAATAAATATGTTCTAAAGCGTTAATGCAGTGTGAGAGAGAGAGAGAGAGAGAGAGAGCAAATTCTTCATGTAATACCAAGAACTTGCATATAAGAAGAGATTGCTGGGTGTCATGTGCATGATGGAGGCACAGCTAACATTCATACCCTCTCACCATTCGAAGAATTTGATGTTTTTTGAAGGCTAGAGGAAAGTCCAGGGACACTACTGTTGTCATTTTTGAGGTAATTCAATAATGTGTAACTGCAGGTTTAGTGCTTGAGTTGTTAGAACATTGTCCGTTCAAACTGTATAGTACGGGTGTTTTACCTGTTTCTGTAAAACTGCAAATAAACTTCATCGGTTATGAAAGCTTTGTGGTTCAAGAACTTTCTTGTATAGACAGGGGTCGTAGCATTAGTTTACTATGGATACCTGACCTTTTCCATATTACCTTCTTTTCCTGCTTTTTAAAACAAGTTGTTTATACCATTGCCATACTTCAGCTGTTGAGGCTGAAACTTATCTGAAATGTCTGCCTTTTTTTTTTTTAATTTCAATCAGAATGGCTTATCTGTTCATAAGAACAATGATAGGAAAGGGGTATACTTTTTGCCTGTGTTGGAAGAATGCTAATGACCTTCCCCTGTGGTTTGGAGTAAGAAATTGAAATTTGACAGGGGTGTGACCTTTGTGTAAGGATGTATTTGTGGCTCTCCTATGATAGTGGGTCCAAATTTGGCCATATTATGAGCCTTCAGGGAAAAAATGGCAGCTTGCATTTGGGTCTGACTTGCTAACATGCTGGAAGATTTTTGTCTGCCCTGTGTGTACTGCAACCAAAAGCTGAGCAGGAGTTGCCGACCAGTGTGGCATGATAAGTGAAACTGTTGTCAGAGAGCTCATGCTCCCTGGATGGACTGTGGGTGAGCAAATGCCAGCTAAATGGAGACTTGGTGGAGCTGATCAAGTCAGCCACATGGAGAGAGGAGTGTAATAAAATTCTGCTTGATCAGTTTTGTGTACATTCAACTTAATTGTTTGTAGGTGAAACAGGCAGTCTGCTAGAGAAGTGCCTGAGCCTAATGCAGAGGGGACAAGAGCTGGAGTAGATTGGAACTGGGAGAGGGACAGAGAGAGTGGTTAGGGGTGGTGGATGCCTGTAGGGGTTGAAAGTACAGCTTGTTAGTTGAGGAAGCTAAACTGGGATGAGAAGTGTGAGGAATGAAAAGTGGGTTTGTCAGGTTGTGGGAAATTATACTGGAAGGTGGAAACAGGAATGGGGAAGAAACAACATAGTGGGATGCGGCAGAAGGGTGGTGTCCCTCTGCAGTAGAGAATTGCTAGTTCTTCAAGTAGTGTCCCTATGTCTGTTCCACATTAGGTGCTTGCATATCTCCATGCTGTTGGTCAGAGATTTCTCTACCAGTGCTCATCCTGGTTGTGCATGCACTGCGGCTGTCTTAAAGTCCCATTGGCACCCTTCTCGGTGCATGTGTGACTCAGCCTTTTTCAGTTCCTTCTTCACTGTCTGCAGGCAGAGATGGAGTTCCTAGCAGTTCACTGTAGCTTTTTGAAATCCAGTTTTAAAATGTTCATTTCCTCTAGATAGTTAGTTACCTCTTTGAGTTTTTTTTCTCAATTTTTTTTTTTATATGGAAGAACAGGTGTGTGACACGCTGCTCCCCAGCTCTGGTCCAGTGTGCTGCTATGAACCCCCACCAGTTCCCACTCTGAACCCTGATTTGCCCCACTTTGCCAAGTGACCACTCAGTCCTGAGTCAGTCCACTCTGGCCTCTGGCATGCAATTAGTTCCAGGCAGTGCATGTATTCCTTCTGGCTACTCGAGGCATGGTTCCCCCAGCAAGCACCCTTGGCCCCAGTTACCATACCAGGAGCCACTGTCTACAGAAATTGAGGCCCACTTCCAACCACCATGCACTCAAGTCCATCCATTTAACAAAGAAATGGATTGTGCCAAGCCTTCTTCACTCACACCCTCTAAAGATGCCACTGCTTTATATAAAAGGACTATTAGTTTATTGATCAGAATATAATTCTAAGTGAGAATATGGCCAGTCATGGCAGAATCACAATATAAATGAGTCAGGAGTGACCAAAAGGAAATGGTTATGAGGGTCCATAAAGAAATATTGCATGGTGTACTTGGCAACAAATCATGCAATCAATGTACAAGTGAACAGGAAAATCATAAACCCAGGTGCACAGATGTGCATCCAGTGACAGTTATTTTTCCTTCATGACTTACCTTAGTGTAGTTAGTGCCCCACCCCCGCTGCCGCCACCGCCTCCCAAAGTTGGTGACATGCCTGCTTTACTCGGCCTCAAAAGATGTCTCGTTTAGAGAGAGGCATTGCCCATGTCTGATGGTCATTCTGTGCATATTAAGAGTCTCAGAGGTGGACACACAACATGAAAATGCACATAGTGCCAGAACTTAAGTTCCGGGTAAGATGTGACAGAGACCTGTGAGTCAAATGACAGTTAATGGAAAGGTCTGTTAGACTTGTGTTGGACCCCAAGCAGGAAAAAAAAGGTCTCTCAAGACTTCACGGGGGGAGGAGGGGAACCCACTTGACTCCTCCTGACATTGCTTAAAAGAAGAGGAGGTCAGCTGTGTTAACTACCAAAAGAACTTGTACCAATGAGGCTATGAGTTCTTCAGGTACGCTATCTGGCAAGGCCATTAAACAGGCTTCTAGCTCTGTCAAGGAGCAAAAGGAAGAACCAGTACAACCCCATTCCACTATGGCACTGTCAAACCTAATGGTCCATAAACAGCAAAAAACATCACTATGTCGGCACTGACATAGGCTTTGGCACCTACAATGGCCATCCCTTAAATCACAGCACTGCTGCTGTTTACAGTGTCATCGCTGCCAATGACTGTTGTAGCATTGACATGCAGTACTGGCCTGCATCTGATGCCAGTACCTGCTATTGCACTGGCAGCAGAGGCAGAACCAGCAACACTGGTTTTGAGAAAGCACAAAAAGAAATGCAGGCACCAGGAACCACAGGAGGAGCTTTTAACATCCTTCCCAATGTCTCAGTTATATGGTGCTGATACATCTCTGGCCCAGTTCTCTCAAGAAGGTCCTGTTTCACCTATATCATTCTGAAGCAGGGATGATCACAAAAGCAAAGGGGAGATTTTTTTTTTTTTTTTCCTCCCCAACCATCTTCCCTAAGGATTCAGGACTGCAGGAGGCATCAACATCCTAACATCCCACCTTATCCCTATTTTGGTCCACCTGCATCTTATTCTCTATATTGCCCACTTGGGATGTGTGGGCCTTCTATTTTGTGCAAGTCACCAGACCAACAACCTCCCAGGAACAAAGACATGCATCACCTCCTAAATCAGCTCCAACACCTAAGGAGGCTGAGGCAGTTGAGGACACTGACTATAGTAAGCAGCAGGCTGTTACATCACACCTCTTTGCACCTATTAATTCTTCCTCATTGCCACTGAAGCACTTATTCCCATACACCATTGGCTGATAAATTTTAAACCGTTCAGGACCTTTATAAAAGAGTAGCAGAGAACCTGAAGCTACCACTGCAGGAAGTAAGAATCTCAACATAAACTTCAAAAAATTCTGCAACCATTATCAAGAATAGATCTCCTCATAGATGATACCTTATTAGAACATGTAAATAACATCTAGTAGACACCATCCACAATCCCTCCCACCTGTAAAAGGGCTAGCAAAAAGTACTATGTGCCCAGCAAGCACTAAGAATACTTGTTTACCCTAACGTAACAGCCCCCTAACTCCTTGTAATGGAAGCAGCCAACCACAGAAGCAAGCCATATTTGAATAGATTCACACCTTATGACAAAGGTAGGAAATCAGATTTGTTGGGCAGAAAGGGGTGTGTGTGTGTGTGTGTGTGTGTGTGTGTGTGTGTGTGTGTGTGTGTGTGTGT
>ML682066.1:528368-538413 GCA_007922195.1 Podocnemis expansa
TGTGTGTGTGTGTGTGTGTGTGTGTGTGTGTGTGTGTGTGTGTGTGTATACAGACACACACACAGACACACCTCCTTGATCCTAAAACTAAGTGGTGAACTATGCTATGTTACTGGCAGATTATGATCTCTCACATCAAATTATTGGAATTTATTGAAGATGTATCAGTAAACAAACAAAAAAAAAAGAACAGTTCCATTCCATAGTCAATGAAAGATGATTGAGTGCTAGGATGGCACTCTGAGCCTCCCTTGACATGGCCAACAGTAAACCTTAAAGTCACTGTGGAGAGCTTCATGGCTGCTGCAGATGGCCCGTCCAAGCAGCTAGAGGCAACAATTAATGAATTTTTTGGTAGGGGAAAAAAGATGAAATAATGTTCACAGTGAAAGACTCTTCTGCCACTCTCTGCATGCTTGATATTTACACATGGAAAAAAAATTTAGGTACCAATCTTATAACTTCAGGCATCAATATTGTTCGCAACATGGAAAACAGGACCCATCACAGAACTGGGAATGACCATAGTGCTGAAGACAATCTAGTCAGCAGTCTTCAGCATCCCAGACTGCTTCCTCTAAGCCTCAGTTTTGAGACTTTGATCGAGGGCCTGTCCAAGCTCCCCCAAATTCCAGAGGCATAGACAAATACCACCATCTACAGCCACTGGCTATTCCCTTTTCTACCATTCATGGGCAGACATTACAACTGACAAGTGGGTCTTAGAAATTACGGTATACCATCCCCTTCATAGCCACTTGCACTTTCCAAATCCTGTCCCTCTTAAGAGACCTATCTCTTGAACATCTTTTGTGGCAGAAAGTCCAACATCTGTTACAAGTAAGTGCTATAGAACACGTTCCTTCTCATACAGTGGCAGATGTTTATATTCTCCTTTATTTCTTGACCCAAAAGTAAAAGATGGTTAGAGACTAATACTGGCCCTTAGAAAGCTAAACAAATTTGTAAGAACTCAAAAATTCAGAATGGTCACTTTCGTATATTACAGTTCTGGCTCTGGGGCAGGTTCAGACTGGTTTGCAGCCCTTGACCTCCAGAATGTCTATTACCACATTCCCATTCATTCTGCCCATAGAAGTTTCCTAAGATTTACGCTGTGAACCAGTCACTGTCATACAGTGTTGCTCTTCGGCCTTTCCACCACTACAAGGATCTTTTCCAAGGTTCTTGCTGTAGTTGTGGTATATCTCCACAGAAAGGGAATCAAGATATTCCCATACCTAAGTGACTACCTGATAAAGTCATGTAGTTAGTTTACAGGCCACTCATGCAGTGAGATTGACAACCATGTTATTCAGGAAACTAGGATTCTTGATAAACGTTAAAAAAAAAAAATCTATTCTGGATCTGGTCCACAAAATAAAGTTTATAATCCCACCTGGCGAGAGCATTTGTAGAGAGAAACAGGTTTGAGACCATATGTGTTGACAACTCTGTTCACAGCACAGAACAGCCCAACCACAACTATCTGCTCATGTCTCCAGATACTAGGACATATTGTGGCCACTGCTTTAGTTGTGAGATGCATAGGTACACATGTAGCCCCTACAGCTATGACTCTTGACACTGTACAAGCCTCACAGAGATTTAATGTACAGAATAATAGCAATACCAAACAAGATCAATCAATCATTGAACTGGTAGATGCAACCCCAAAATCTGCTGGAGAGCATACCATTTGCATAAGAAACACACTTGATCATGAGGACTACCAGTGCATTCTTTATAGGCTGGGGAGCCCATGTACAGAATCATATGACTCAAAGGAAATGGTCAGCACAGGAGACAATCCTGCACATAAACCTATCAGAGTCTGCAACTCCTGTTTGCATTTTTGCATTTTCAGCATCTCATTGGCTATGTTTATACTTAGGAATGCTAGTTCAAACTGTTAGTTTGAATTAATTAATTTGAACTAATTGTGATTAATTAGAGCTAGCTTAGTTCAAATTAGCATGTCCATTCTAGAAATCTAAATGGAACTAGCATGTCCATGCACAGGATTTGCTAGTTTGGTTTAGGAGGGGGGCACCATGGTAAGTGCGCCAACATGGCATCCAAGAAGGACCATGCCCCCACCCAATTCATAAAAAGAGAAAGGCACGCTGGGAGGCAGAAGGTCAAACTGCCTTTAGTTTGAACTAATGCGGCGGCATTGAGTTAGTTCAAACTAAAGGCAGGTTTTACAAGTTCGAACTAAGCTATTCCTTAGTTCGAACTAAGGAAAGCCAGTGTAACCATGGACTAATTTAGTTTAAATTAAGCCTCCTTAATTCAAACTAAATTCCCAGGATAGACATAGCCATAGTTAACAAACATGTAAAGATCATGATGAATAACATAGAATGTATGTTTTACATCAATCACTGATGCAGGGAAGCCATGAAATTACGGCATTATTGTAAAAACCACAATATCACAATCTCAGCGGTTTACTTGCCTGAGATCCAAACATAATGGCAGTCTTCCTCAGTAGGACAGTCACTAATGACCATTTATGGGAGCTTCATTTTGGACTCCTGGAAAACATTTTTCCCCACAATGGAGTTATTCTACTCTAGACCTCTTTGCAAATGTCCAATCTTCTGATCAAGAGCAGGCAAAGGCAAGGCATCAAAAAGTTATGCTTTTTTCCTTACCTGGAATATAAATCTCCTCTATGCCTTCTTTCCAATCCCTCTAATAAAGAAAACCCTACTCAAGATACAGCAGGACAGATCCACCATCATGAAGATAGCTCTAGCATGACACAGACAGCCATGATTCGCCTACCTGATGCAGATGTCAACCTGAACACCAATTCTATACCCTATCTGTGGGTATCTTGTATCCCACTATAGGGGATACATCATTCACCTGCACCTGGGCAAAGGACACCTAACAACCTAGTTTCTAACTGGCTCCAACAAGTGGATCCACAATGTTCAGAAGCAGTGAAATAGGTATTATTGAATAGCAGAAAACCCTCCAAGAGGAAGATGAATTTTTTGCTGCCTACAGAAGCAGATCACTCCAACATCTGAACCAAATACAGCTATACTAGAATACCTCCTTAATCTGAGAGAGATTGTTAGTTAGTTCCATCGGAGTACACTTAGCTTCTATCAGAATGTTCCACAACCATATATATGACAACACTCTTTTTAGACACCCAAGTGTGAAATGTTCTATAACCAAGATACAAAACCTATTCCTGGAGATCCATACCCCTTGCTATAGCATGGAATCTTAACCTTATTCTAAGAATGATCACCAAACCACCATTTGAGCCCTAGCAACCTGCTTCCTCACTCATATGTCCATGAAGATAGCATTCCTGTTTGCCATAACATCAATAAGGCATGTGGGTCAGCTCAGAGCCCTTATTACACATCCACACTTCACTATATTTCATAAAGTAACTTTGAGTCCTCATCCCAAGTTTATCCTCAAGATCACATAATCATTTCATCTAAATCAACCTATTCATTTACCTACCATTTATTCAAAACCACGTGCTACTGTGCATGATGCACTCCTTCACACTTTGGACAGGAGATAAGCATTAGTTTTTAATCTTTGCAGAGCTAAATTATTTAGTTCCATCTGCTAAACTCTTCATATCCTAAGAAATTGGGGACTGCTGTTCGAATCCTCCCCGTCAAATTGGGGAAATGAAGCCAGGGTCTCTCACATCCTAGGTGTGTTCTTTAACCACCAGGCTAAATGTCTTAAGGTGGTAGGTGAACCACCTTTTTTACTTCTAGCTGTTTTGTGCGGAGCAGGGCAGGTGCCGGCTTCAGGTCTGGTCTGCATTAGGAATTTACATCAGTATAGCTATCTCTTTCAGAGGTAGCTATACTAACTTAACACCTGATACACACACCACTAGGTTGATGGAAAAATTCCTACCATGTTTTGGAGGTAGGGGTGTGGATTACCTATACTGAAGAGAAAAACCCCTCCTATCTGCATAATTACTATCTACACTGAAGTGCTATAGTGATATACCTGTGCCCTGTAGTGTTTCAAGAATAGACAAGCCCTCATTCCTGTAAAAAATGCTGTAGGTATGTAAGCCACTTGACTCCAGGAGATGGGTTCCCATTCGTGGATTGGTTAGCAGAGATAGGTGTCTCCCTGCACTCTGGATGTAGGTATCTGTCTTTGTAAGAGTAGTAGGATTGAAAACACAGTCATGTCATTAGCATTTCGATCCTAGCATGCTGGCTTTTGTGAATCACATTCTTAGGCATTCCAGACAAGTTTCAAAAGGGTAGTTATGTTAGTCTAGTTCAGCAGAACAAAGGAATAGTCCTGTGGCACTTTTAAAGACTAGCAAATTTATGTGCTGCATGAACTTTCACTCCCACGAAAGCTCTTGATATACATAAATTTGCTTTTAAAAGTGCCATGAGACTCCTTGTTTTTTTTCTGTTTTTAATTCATTGTGTAGGGTACGTAGGTGCTTAAGTTCAGGCTTTGTGAGTGGAGTTTCTGGGATTTCACTTGGCAAGGCCTAAATCCATGTGTGGATTTGGACCAGAAAAGGAGAGAGCTTGTACCAAGTTACGTAAGAAGTCTGTGATAGAACCCAGATTATCTGTATGCATTCTAATGCCTTAATGCCACCATTTTCCTCTCTGCATGGAAAAAGCTATCTTCAGGACTCAATCAGCTACAGGTTTTACAAAGAGTCATGGTTTCTCAGCAGTGAAAATTTGTCTCACTCTGAAGAGTGCAGCATCAAAATACATTGTGCTGGTTTGTGGGAGGTCTCCTGTGGTAAAAAGGTATTGCTTCCTTTTACTATAGGCCTGAGTGGAGCACATCAGAACTCTGACAAAGTGGGATATTCTCCCACGAAAGCTCATGTGATTAATAAATCTGTTTAGTCTTTAAGTGCCACAAGACTCCTTGCTTTTTTTTTTCCTATTTCTAACAGGCATTCCTAATTATTGTTCCTTATATTCTTCCTTCACAAACCCTCTAGTTGTTGACACACTTTTTAATTCTCTTCTGAGAGGGCAAAGCATATGTGTTTGGGGAGATTGGAAGTCAAGGGATGAAAGCTGCACAATGAAATATAGGCCTTTGTGAAATGTTCTGAACCCTTGTGAAGTGGGTAGTCCTGTCCAATGACATTACAGCACTAAATTGCAAATGACTTTATCTTGTTCCTATGCTTACCCAATTTAGATAACGATTTTCTACTTGATTTAGTTTTCTAGGTAAATCACTAAGTATGCTTGTGAGTACAGTGTTTGAATAAAACTAACACTTCATATACATACAAACCACATTTCTGCTTGTGGGTTAGCAGTTTAAGTATTCCTTTAGGCATGGTTCAGAAAGTAGGAGATAAAGTGCTCCTTAGCATAGGGGCATGGTAGCATTACTAGAGTTAGGGTTGAAATAAGTTTGTTTTAGTCACGAGTTTGTCTTTGTGCTCTAAAATCAATTCAAATAAATGTATGATCTTAAAAATTGCTGTGTTACATCAGAGAGTAGAGTAAGCTCAGTTGTGCAGATTTAGTCATTTGGTGAAGTGGTTCCTTAGATACAATACGCTTCTATAAAGACCTGAGTAGAATTTTCTGATTTAACTTTCATCCATAACCTAAGGGCCAAACTATTGCATTGATTTTCCTAAACTGATAACATTTGATTGAATTTATCTGGCACTGAAACAATAACTAAAGTGGTAGTGGCTTGAGCTTGACTGTTCTATGCATAGTGATCTGCTCATGCTGTGTAGTAAGCAAGAGGATCTGAGTAGCTTAGAAAAATGAGTTGTATCCATGCTAAGATTATGCGTTCATATCACACCATTGGTAGATTTTTGTTGAAGGGTCTGTTGTGTGCATTACTTTCTGCCTTCAGCTGCTTGCAGAAGGCAAAGGGACCACTTTTAGAAGTTTGCCCTGAGGAAAGGCAGAACTTTTTGTTTAGGAGACAGTATTTCACCTGGTTATATAATGAGCCCGAATACCCAAATTTCTTGTCTTAAAAATCTATGCCATATCAGGGCCATTGGTAGAATTACTGGTTCTCTATGGCTATGTCCTCACTTAGCATGTTAATTCATTGCCTGGATTGAGCTAGTCAATTTGAACTAATAATTTGGTCAATTTGAATTGATATGGCCACACTAATAACTTGAATTCGAACTAGCATGTCCATGAACTGGACTTGCTAATTTGAATTGGAAGAGGGGCACCATGGGAGGTGTGGCAGCAAGGCCCCCAGAATGGGCCATGCCACCACTCAGTCTCCTGGCAGGCTCCATTCCTCTGAGACCGGCACAGGGAAAAGCACCCTCTGCCCAGCTCTAGCCCCACTGCGGCTAGAGCTGGGCAGGGGATGCTTTCCCCGATGCCAGGCTCAGAAGGCAAGGAGCCTGGCAGGAGATGTTTTCCTTGGGCACCCCCCTCCTCCCACAGCACAGCGGGGACAGGGGAATCCCTTTTGCCCTGCCCCTGCTACGCTGTCATCAGGGGCTGGGTGAATCTCTTCTCCCCTGATCCTGCTGTGCTGTCAGTGCCCAGTGGGGGGAATTCCCCCTGCCTGCACTGACAGCACAGTGGGCAGGGGAGAAGGAACCCTTGCACGTGGCCAGCAGGACAGCAGCCACACGCAGGGATCCCTTTCCCCCATGTGCGGCCATTGGAGCAGCAGCTACGCACAGGGGTCCCTCCTCCACACGCAGCCAGCAGTGGGCAGCCATGTGCAGGGATCTGTTCCCCGATGTGCGGCCAGCAGGGCTGGAGTGTGGGCTGGGTTCCCTGTCCACAGCCAGGGGATGCCAAACACCCAAATTAACTCTCTGTGAGTAATTCAGGAAAGGGGTTACCCACAAGGAAACAATATTTTCTGGTACACAGCCAGCGATAATGTATCAGCACAAAACTTGTACCAGTAGCCTGCAGGGGTATGCATCCACAGTTATTCAAGTGTCAACATCCTACACGTCCTGTAGCACACTGGACAACACTGGAGATGCGTGACCTTACCCCGATCTGGCTGAGGCACCTTTGGGGCTGCTGGCCCCAGGTGCCAAAGGGCTGGTCTTCCTTCCAGGGTGCCATGCAGCCTCGGAGGAAGGTCAACCCATGTCAATTCGAACTCATGGTGAGTTCGAATTGACATGGCCACACTGGGTCCTTTTGAACTATTGGGTTCAAATTGACCCAGACTTCAAAGTCGAATGAGGTTGACTAATTTGGAGTCAGCTTTCGTCAGTTCTAACTGAGGAGTTCCTCAGTTCAAATTGAGGAAAGCATGTGTGGCCATGCACTTAATTGAATTCGAACTGATTGTCATCAATTTGAATTCAGTTCTAAATATAGACATACCCTATGGCAAATGTGTACCACTAAGGAGATGATTTTAAGTTTAATAATGATCTTAAATCATTTTATTGGGAGTTTTTCCTGAAAACTGGAGTGCAAGAACAGGTTTCCAGTAGACTTTTTGAGAGGGAACATTCATTGATGCATTGAATACCTGTGATCCTCTTATGCAGAGAGCTTTTTCCTAGAGTGGAGTATGGAGTCTGGTGTTCTCCTGTCCTTCTCCTTACTGTCTCAAGCTGAGTGTGAAGAGCACATGTGTTATAATTTTATGTCTTGTCCATGGCTGCTGCAATCCTACTTGCAGCATGGAGGGGTGAAGAGGAGGGCAAAAGCAGGCGTAGAGTGGCAGTGGGATCTTCACAGGATTATTCCCTTAGTTATGCTCCAGTATCACTACTGCCATATCCTAAGAGGGAAATTGACTATACAAAACTCTATTAATAGAATTAAAAATAGCTGACAGTGCTTTGTACTCTCCCAAAATGTCAAATGCATTTCCTCTTGAATGGTGCTTAAAAAAAAAAGCCACATCATATTTATGCTATTGATTTTCACTGTACCAGGGGAAGATACAGTGATCATGGGGTTAGCTACAGCAAAATGATAGAGCATGCAGTGATATCTGATGAGAGTTGCTTTAAATAGAACAATCAGAGAGCTCTCTGGGCTATGGTATGCAGGAGCTGCAAGTAGATGATCATAGTTGCTTTCCTCAGTCCAAAAATCTAAAAGTATGAAAGGCTTTTCAAAAGGTCTGTGGCATTTTAGGTCTGTTATTTCCAGAGGCTGACATTCCACTAGGTATGTCAGAAACATGGGAGAATACAAGTTTCGTCCTATCCTAAGGTTAGCCCAGTATCACCTTCTTCCATGCCTGCCAGAATGGCTCTACACTAGCATCCACACAATGCCATGCACCCTCATTCTGCTGTGTTGCATCACTGCCCTGATGAGTTCTAGTATATGATACCACATATCACTGCAACAAAAGGCTAGGTCAGGGCTAACAGAAGGTACTATCCCAGAGGAAATTCTTAGGATGTGGATATATATAAGTGTTAGTATCTAGCAACTCTTTGGCTTGTCTGGTGTAAATAAAATGGTTGCATGTAGGTTGTGCCTAGCCAGGGGTTAAAGTGGGGCAGAATGCCATTCTGGGGCCCACTATTTTTAGGGGCCCAGTGTTGCAGGCCTTCTAAAAATAGAAAATGGAGCCAGAACACTGCATTCCAGGGCCCACCATTTAAAACTAGTGGGCCTCGGAATGCAGCGTTCTGGTTACATTTTCTATTTTTAGGGGCCCAGACGCTGAGCCCCTAAAAATAGCAGGCCCCAGGATGTCATTCCGCTGTGTTCCGGCAGGCAGGGGAGAATGGGGCGTGCATGTGCCTGGTTCCCCTGCACATGTGCAGGCTGTGACTGGAGACGGAAGCCTCCAAGCAGAAGGGATTGTCTTCCAGCTCAGCACTTGGCTGCTGGTAAGATCTGGAGTTCCCAGCTCACACTGGGGGCTGGGGCTGGAGGAATACTGGAGACAGGGGAGTGGATATTGGGGGCTGGGGTGGATTTTGGAGGTGGGTATTGGGATCTGGGGAGTATTAGGGACAGGGGAATGGATACTGGGGGCTGATGCAGGGGGTGAATTTTGGGGGTGGGTACTGGGGGCTTGGTGGACATTGGGGATGGTGTGGGTATTGGGGGCTGGGGTGAATTTTGGGGGTGGGTACTGGAAGCTGGGGGTGGATTTTGGGGACGGGAATGGATATTGGGGGCAGTAGCTGGGATATGTGAAGGGGGCATGGACCCATGTGAGGGGGGCCCCTAGACCTGCTGAGGGGGGGGGTCTGGAAATTTAGGAGGGTTCCAGGGTCCCCCAAATTATACTTTAACCCCTGTGCCTAGCTAACTCCTGTTTGCTTTGCCTAACCTCAATTCTATCTTTATCCTGATAAAGACAAGGCCTAAGAGTAGTGGGTGTGTTTAGGGATTCTTGTGCAATTTTAACACTGCCTTACAGTTCCTTGAATGGTACAGGTGTGTCTCAGGGACTCAGGGCATTACTCAGGGAAGATAGAGTTATTGCTTTTTGGAGGTGTAGTATGGATATTACCTTAACTCTCTTTTTTGGTTCAGAAAATTAAATACCAGTGCATTTGACATTCTAAAAAGGTACAGTGTATTATTGACTGTCATCTTTATCTTTGTTAATGAGATTTTGGACAGAGAGCCTATTACTGAGACAATTCCTACATTCATTCTTTGTGACTTTTTTTTTTTTTAATTCCAGGGGAATCTTAATAACAGGGGCAGCAGTAGAGCAAATGGCACCCTGTCTCCATTTCTGAAACATTCAAGTACCTTATTTTTATTCCATTTGTAACCTATTTCATTACTTTGATGCCTGATTTGCATGCCTGATTTATCTTTGTCATATAAGTTCACAGACTCATAGGCTGTGTTCTCACACAGCGGGTTATTTCGATACGGTTGTTTCGAAACAACTGTATATCGAAATAACCCTTATTTCAGAACAACTTATTTCGAATTAACAAAATGTTAATTCGAAATAAGGGGAAAAAGCGGGAATCGAAATAGCAGGTTCACACTGTGAACTTGCTATTTCGGTACCTGTGTCAGGGGGCTGCAGCCCCCTGGGGATGAGCCACTGCAGCAGCTCACCCTGCAGCCCC
>ML682066.1:538813-552111 GCA_007922195.1 Podocnemis expansa
GCTGAGCCGCCCTGCAGCAGCTCACCCCCCCCCCACTGGGGGCTGCAGCCCCCTTTCTGGGGCTGAGGGACAGCCCTCAGCACCCTGGCCAAGGTCCTGAGGGTTCCCTGGCTAGGGTGCTGAGGATCCAGTGTTGTTTTGGAACACTTTGTTCCGAAACAACACGTTCACACGTCTTGTTTCGACCCCAAATGGGGTTTAACTTGTTTCGAAACAAGGTCAGAATATACCAATATGATCATTTAATTTGACCTCCTGCACTATGCAGGCCACAAAAGATCAGCCACTCACTTCTATGATTTGCATGCTGGGATCTGAAAATCTGGGTTTATTCATGCCACATACAAGCAAATAAATTGTTTTCTCTAAGCTTATAGAAATGTTATGAATAATTAAAATATATCAAGAAATGGAATTCTGCACCAGCACTGGGAGGGCCGGTATTAAATATTGCTATAATAGTTGACAGCCTCAGAATGTTAACTTTTAGTCCTTTAGTTCAAAAGGTTGCTTTTCATATCTTTGCTGTTGCAGGCTGAAGAATAGTGTCAGAAGATCCATGGACTGGCCAGTGGCATTTTCAAGCAATAAAGTAGCAAATAGTGTCAATCAAAGATGTATTTTAATGATTCAGAGCTTCAAAAAAACTGTGCTCATCACTTGCAGCTGTGCCCAGCAACACAGGCAGAATCATCAAAACAGTCCACATGCTCCCTTTGTTTCAGCATTTGGAGAAGATCTGTAAAGTTGTTCAAGACTGTTTTCCATTCCTCTGACAATTTACTACATTCATTCAATGCTCCCTACCCCCCATGTCTTTTCATGGTGTTTTATTTGTCCAGACCTTTCTTTGATGAAGGCTTGTGCAAGGTCAATGAGCTAGCAAAAAAATTGTGTTGAATTTTTCTTCTGAGAATCTATCACGTCCTTTCTGTCCTCTAACCAAAGTGTCTCTTCTTCCAATGACTGTAAGTTTCTTTGAAAACAGTCTCACCTGTTAAGTCTTCTGCCATTTCTTTGTCAGCAGTGATGGCATCTTCAAATTCATTCTCTGTCGGCCACAACAAAATAAAGGGCAGCTTCTCATCGAAGTAGGAGCAGTTGCGATGTCCATGAACTGTGTTACTTACAGCGTTTACTTGGAAAAGGATATCATGTCAAACCACAAATGAGACTGGAAATCTGAACTGGGTAAACTGGTTTGCCAGGTTTTGCACATAGTGTGAGATTCCAGCCTCAACTTTCCATTTTGCTGATGCAGCTGGCACAGCCAAGTGAAGCTCAGTCATTTGTTACCTCACCGTCTTCATGCCATCAGTATGACTCTCCCAGTGAGTGCCAGTTAGTGGCTTCATGGTCAGATTTGTAACAATGTCCTGGAGAATTTTCCATCTGACATTAATACTGAAAGCAGATGTATATTCTTTGCTGTACCCTGAAGAGAGGTACTGAATTGTAAACAAGATGAGGCTGCATCTGACACAACCAGGTTAAGGGAATGGCAGCCACAAAACAGCTTTTGGATTCAACACAAGGATTCGTGCCTCAAATCCACTGTTTCATCCTTTCACATTTGTGCTGTTGTTATAGTTTTTGCCACACTGGTGCTGAAGCTTTAGCATTTTGAATAGAAATAAAATAAAAGGATAAACAGTTCTGTTACTCTCTTCCAGTAGAGTCATCCACAGACCAGAACCAGATGGTGTTCCTTTACTGCGATCCTCATCAATGGTTCTTACTGTAAATGACTTCTTTTCACTGTGATAATGTTGGTATTGCAGTCAGTTATTACAGAGTAGTACTTTGCCTTGCTGAGCTGCATCAGTATATTATCAAGCACTTTTTTTGCCATAAGATCAGTCAGTTTGTTTAGAATAGTTTGGCTGCAGTAATGGTCCATAGCTTCTTTACAAACTACTTGATGTAGGTACTTATATATGACATCATTGTATTTTGCCAGGAATTCTACCAAGCTGAGGAAATTACATTATGTTCAGTGAACAACTTATCTGATGACCCCAGAAAGCCAAACTGTTCTTTTCAAGGAAGAGGGTAATTGAGATCAGATACCTTTAGTATGTTCCTTCAGTGCTTTTTGGGTTTCTACTTTAGTAATGCACTGGTTTTCTGCATTTGTACATTTATTTAGCTTGAACCTGGACCTGATCTCCATCCATTTGAAGTAACCCATGAAATGTCCTGGTGACTTCCCACATTGCTTCGGAGCATCAACTAATTTACACCAGTAGTTGCACCCATAAAGTGCAAGCAACAATTTTGGCATTCTTGTCAAATATTTTTCAACAAAACCAGAATACTTTGTCAGTCGATTCTGAGTAATTTAGGCATTGCTGATTCAGTTTCTCACCATTCTCAAACAGTCCTTTGCAGTGTGACTTTGAGAAGTGTTGCTTCTGCTCATTTACTGGTAATGTCATGTCCTTAAATTTTGCTTGGTCTGTTAAAAATTTTATGATCAATATCAGGACAATTTTGGATCACTGGCCATAAAGCAGGATCTGATATGTTGATTTGTGGTGGACAATTTTTCTTACTGCTGTTTCTGTCATCATGCAAGGCTGACTCTTCTTTATCATTTCTCTCTTTTCATGTAAACTAGATTTTTCTTTGTCATCACTCTTATCATGTGACCCACATTCTTATTTACTCTCCTTTATAGTGCCAGGAAAATAGGATGATTCTTTATCATGTTTCTAACATTCCTTATCCTGAGAACCTGAGACTTGAGGCCTAGTATAAAAGGCCAGGTTGGAGTCAAGCCCTGCTGTTTGTAAAGTAAAGGTAGCAGAAATCACAGCAACTGGGAAGAACTGAGCTTGTATTGCAGAAATTCTAAATGCCTAGAGAAATACTAGATATAGAACACACACATACTCATCCCAGAACACCCTGATACCAGAAATGGTACAAGCTGACTCCTCAGAGATAACAAGGACAAACTGCTTTCTCCAACGTCAAGATAAGAATATGATAAATAGAGAGATTTTGATTGAACCATTCTGTACAAAGTCGAGGGTAGCATATTGCCATGTTAATAGGTAGCAACCATACGTGTCAGAAAGACAATGTAAAACTTGTTTGTATTTGTGTATAAAAGAGGGTTTTGTGAGGCATATCTTTGTCTGACTGAGGAATGGAAAGTTCTGCCACTTACTGAACTAGTTCATTGTCTTAAATGTAAACACATAAAGTGTACTTGTAGGACATATAGGCTATGTCCACTGTTCCCTCTAAGCTGTGCGCATGTGTGCGTGCACACAGGTCATGAAACTTGCACATACAACAAAGTAAAGTGTGCACAAAAAAATTCAGTAGTGCCAGTTTTGGTGGTCACAAAGAAATGTTTTTGTGCACACAAAGAAATTGTTTGTGCACACATTCTACAAGTAATTAAGGGAACTTTGGTATGTCTATGCTACAAAAGCTGAGTTGACTTAATAAAGTCTACTCAAAGTCAACTATAAGTGAACCTTATTAAGCTGACTTAGTAATGCCACATTGCAGTAAGTTGACTTTATAAATTCAACTTAAATGGCCCCACTGCACTAAGTCGACTTTAATGGCCACATTGCATTAAGTCAACTTAAAGAAGTGCTTAAGATGATTTAATGAACTCCAGATGTGGCCAGGGCTTTGCTTACGTTGACTTAAGCCCATAGTGTCGGCATACCTAGGGGGTGCTTTTATTTTGCCTCATCGGCAATAGATCTGGCCTAGTGCCTTTCTTTCTAAAATGTATCTCTGGTCTTATTAGGCATCCAATAGTGGTTTGCTGTGTCAGCTATCTGCACAGAGCTGGAATAGCATACGTATTAGAAGAACAACCCCCACCCCCAGTAGCTGACAACACACCCCCAATAGCTGACAACACAAGTAAATCTGCTGAAATCTTTGAAAGTGGATTTCCATCATTTATGCTCTGCTCCTCAGCTTCTTCTGCATCAGGACAACCCCTGCTCCCTAAAGCATTGTCTGCATTGTTCTGTTCAGATGTCTTCCCATCAGATTTGCCCCTTGCTACAAACTAGAGTGCAGCTGAGTTTTTAGCTTCCTATACCGAACTCAGAAAGGCTTCTTCGGGGGCATCTTTTTCTGCCTATGGGGGAAAATAGACAGCATTAGGGAGAGCAGAAGTATATGGCTGTGTCTACACTTACAATTTAGTTCAAATTAATGAGGATTAATTCAAACTAGGTTAATGCATGGCTACACTGGCTTTCATTATATCAAGCTAAAGAAGCCCTTAGTTCGAATTAATGAAGGCTTACTTGGAAGTTATAAAACCTCGCTTAACTTTGAAGTAACAGTGAATTCAAACTTACTAGTTCAAATTAACCCAATGGAGCCTTGTTAATTCAAACTAACCGTTAATTTGAATTAATGCAGTTTGACCTTCCTCGTCCCAGGGTGCCTTCCTTTCACTGTGTATTGGTGGGGGTCATTGCCCTTCTTGGGTGCCATGTTTCCACACTTTCCATGGTGCCATCTTCCTAAATTGAATAAGTGAGCCCTGTCCATGGACATGCTAGTTTGATTTGGGGTTCTGGTGGGGCTGTATTAGTTTAAATTAACTTAGTTGTAATTAACCATTATTAGTTTAAATTAATTAATTTGAACTAAGTTAATTCGAACTAACTTAAGTGTAGACATGGCCTATGTTCTGCAGTCTTAGAAAGTGATCGAATGTTACCTGTTAAGCATAACAAAAATGTAACAGTATTCTATATTGTTGAGTAAAAAGGGGTTTGATAGATATCTCTATCTCATTAATATGTCCCATATTATTTGCTACTTTCAGTCTTCAAGTCTTAAAACACAAGTATGCTTTCACAGTTACACAATAAAACAGTGCTCACAATATTTCAGCTGGACTTTTACTTCTCTTCAGTTTGTTCTTGTCACTCTCTCACTGGCTGGTGATCTGCTTATATGAATGTGAAGGCATACTCCTTACAGGATAAAGGCATGACTGATAAATATGTTCTCAAAGATTCTGGTAGTTCTCAAAAAATCTGAAAGGTTTCACGAGATCCTACAAAGGTGCAGAAACATTCTAGGAGGTTAGTGAAAAATGAATCCACATACAGAATTCCAGAAGTGTTTTACTTTCTTTGTATTGGTGACAACCACAACAACACCTCAAATTCAGCACCCCCAAAGCCTGGCATTCCAGGTGGTTTCCTGGATCACCTGCCCCTAAATTTGGCTCTTTTTATCACACTACAGTGTAGACTGTAGTGGGAGAGTAAAATATGTTCTCTAAACTTTGAATTAGCAGCTTCAGTTAAAAGTACCTATTCTCTCTGAAGGATGGGATTTAACTGGTATGGGGAAGACTGTGTTTAGTAAACTTCTTGTCTTCCATGAGATCTGCTTGAAAGCTTTTGTGAATTTTGGTCTCTGAGGGAATGTATCTGAATGGTTTTCATTACATGGATTTCATATATGCATGTTTCATTACATGCATATGTTTTTCTTAGTGATGGTGGAGGTCAGGTGAGTTGGTCAGTTCTGATCAATTATTGTGAATCTTGCTCCTGAACCAGACCTTGAGTTTCTTGTAAAATAGTTATTGACAGAAAAAATATTCTAATAAGCCAGTAATAGGGATTTAAAGAAAATGAATCTACTATGGTGTTCAGGAGTGGAAGCTTCTACTCAAGATTCTGAGAGCAGAATGGCTGACCCTTCTATTGCGTGATTTCACCCTCTTCCTTTTAGAGGGTCGGTTTCCTTGTTGGCTGCAATAATAGCATACCGCATCCCAGGAAGTCCTGCCCACATCTTCACATGTAGGGAGGTAAGAGGAGCATGTTCTTTGGGTCCTTTAACTATACCAACTTTTGCAGCACATTTAAGTGTTGTGTGAATCTATTTTTGATGTATTGAATTGGCCAGAACTCTGACACAGAGGCAGGTATTTTGTATGGCCCTACTGTGAAGGGTGCAGTCATGTGAAGTCTCATACAGAAGAAGGGTGTGAATGCCAGATTTACCTGTTAATGAATAACTTTCCTAGTACTTGCCTACTTCTACTGGGTTGTCAGAGAGAAAAGAAGTATTTGTTTTGAAGTGAAGTGTCTATATATTTGGAGGTTACTCCATCTCCGTGAAAAACTTTCATGTGCTCATTGTTTGATTTCACAGCAAGGTGAATGAGGAAGTATATAGTCAGGCAAGTGTTAAAGTTAGAGTATGAAGTCTTCCACAAAATTTTTAATTAGATGTTAGTTAAAAATAGTACAAGTCCTATGGTGGGTTTTCTAATTCAGAGATGTAAACACAAAGCCTGAATTATCATAAGAGTTATGTTTAGAATACACCACATTTTTATATGCAGAATTTGTATGTATGTGAATGTATCTAGTGGTTAGGTTCAAAACTGTTTCAAAGTAGATGTACCAACTCTAGTCTTTAAGAAAATAAGAACATGCTAACTGTGAAGTTGGGTCTTATAGAAACTCTTTTAAAGTTCCCCCTTAAGGGAAGTGAGTGAGATCTCTGCATGTTTCTTCCAGTGCTGCTGATTTTGAGTGAATGTAACTTTTAGGAGAAACAGGCAAAGGCAAGGAAATGTGAAGACTAAACAACAAATAGATGGCAGTGCTAAAATTAAGGGAGCATTGATGATCAGAAAAGAACTAAGATCAGATAATGGGTTCAGAACCCTTTGGGGGGAAAATGCTTAGTTTTTCCAGTCATGGTTATTTTGACTTGCAGAACAGGAACTATTAACCATAATATCTCACATTGTTGCTATAAAGATTAATTTGTGTTGATGAGGTAGAGGAATCACGAATTGTTGTGTGTCATATATAATATGGGATTTCCAGATGCATTTAGCATTGACCTGATTTTCTCAGTATTAAAATCAGTGGGAAATGCCTGTTAACTTTAGTGTGAACAGTTAGGCTGACCTGGAATTTTTTGTGAGATTTTGCCCCCTCCCCCCACCAACTTCCCTCTGTTTCTGCCCACAACTGTGTATATAATTCATCCTCTGAGCAAATCCCCATGGCTGATTCTTGAAGTCTCCACAAATGTGATATGCCTCCACACACAGGCACACACACAGACCTCAAACTTGCTGTTCTTTCAAAGTTACTATATGTTAAATAAGTGGGGATTTTCATTTTTGCATACATGCCCCCCTGCTTAGGCACTTTGGACCCAATCTGAAATCCTGCCATGAACATATTACCAGTCTGTCGGTGCTTCCAAACATCTGAATGTGAAATATAATTAACCATTTTATGTAAATTAAATACTGACAAAACTCATAAAATCAAGTACCCTTACAGACAACTTGATGTTTTTCTTTTTGTACCTCTAAGAAAATTACAACACTGGAAACTTAGGATTTCAGGGAGCAGGTAAATAGGGCTACTTTGAACTCTTTCTTCCGCAGTGTGATGCAGAATCTCATCATCACACTTCCGTCACAGGCATTCTTTTCTCCTTCTGTAAGTCTATGTTTTATTGTTATCTCTCAGCCAAAGTAAGGAAAAAAACTCCCTTTCAGGAATTGGAAGTGGTTTTTACCTACTCTAAATTTAGTCAGAAGGGACACTGTGATAGCAAAATATTCTCTCAGATGTGACTGATATCATCTCTAGGATGCTTCCAACTTCTTTGGGTCAGCAAAGCCAAAAGACATGATCAGTTCAAATTCTGATCCAGATAGCAGTGTTGACTTAGAGTGTATATGTGAGGATGTGGGGTGTGAAGTGTGTGGGCGTGTGTTCTTATGTGGCTGGTATTATTACTAATGGCCATAGCCACAAACTTTTTTTTTTTTTTTTTTACATTTTCTAATTAAAAAAATGTATGTAAGTAGACTTGGGACAGATGTAAAAGCATGGGACAGCTAAAATCAAAGATACAGCAAAATGAGAAACATTGTTAATATTGCTTAAAATAAATCTTGAAGACTTTTTATTTCTCAAATCCCATGGTTTATAATAAAGGAAGTGTGTTTGTGTAGCCTTCCTGAAATTGGGCTCTTCATCCCTTGCAAAGTATGTGGAAATCTTTTGTTTGAGACAAAGTGGTTCAAAAGTCTTTGATCTTTTCCCTACAATGATTGTATTTTGTGGTGAATTTTAATGTTAGCTCATCCAAAAATGAGTGAAAATTCTATAATATCGGCAGTCTAGAGAACCATTATTTTAACAGAACACCAGTCTGTTACCCTCTTGGTTGGTGGTGGAACATTTTGTTTGCCTTCATACGTTTTCTTTGCTGAAGACCAGATGCAAAGCTCACGGAGACTGACTAGTAGTTTCAGCAACTTTTATGAACTTTGGATTGGGGAGATGTATAAGTCCCACTTTTTTGAACTCGTATCCCCCAGCCAGTGTGAGGTTTTGGATTTTATTTTATTTTTAGAGAAGACAATTAATACCTCCAGAAAATCCTTGATTCTTTTAAATGTCTGTATATCATATTTGCATTTGTATGCCGAATTGATCTTCACACTGAAATTAAATCTGAGTACATTTAACTTGACTACAGAGCAGAGAACTTTATAAGGTAGTAAGGAGTTGGCAACCCCACGCATACATTCCAAACCTGGTATGCAGGCCTGTGCACAGCGGCATGCATGATTGCTGGCTCTACAATGCCATGACTGCTTCCCCCACTGGCCCAGTCATGCAGCACCTCTCTCCCTTCCTGGCCCTGCACCTCAGCTAGGGGGTGGGGTCAGCATGGAAAAGGAACGCCCACCCTGGCACCTTTCTGGCTCCATCTGCAGCACCTTCTGAGGGTTCAGGGGTCAGGACTGCCACAGGGATATACATTGCTGTAGTAAAACACAGGTTCCTCTAATTGGCTTTATAAATCATTCTTTTGTGTTTTCAATAATAGTAATGCTTATTACTTACATACCCAAAGAAAAATAAAACATAGAATATACTTTGTATGGTTGAACACTTGCTACAGAATCATAGAATCATAGGGTTGGAAGGGACCCCACGAGGTCATCTAGTCCAACCCCCTGCCAAAAAAAGCAGGACCACTCCCATTAGATCATCCCAGTCAGTGTTTTGTCCAGCTGGGACTTGAACACCTCCAGAGATGGAGATTCCACCACCTCCCTAGGCAACTTATTCCAATGCTTCACCACTCGCCTAGTAAGGAAGTTTTTCCTAATATCCAGCCTGGACCACCCCAGCTGTAACTTGAAACCATTGCTTCTCGTTCTGCCCTCTGTTACTACCGAGAACAGTCGAGCTCCCTCCTCCTTGGAGCAACCCTTCAAGTAGTTGAAGGTTGCTATCAAATCCCCCCTCAGTCTTCTCTTCTGCAGGCTAAATAAGCCTAGTTCCTTCAGTCTCTCTTCATAGGGCTTGTGCTCCAGCCCTTTGATCATTTTGGTTGCCCTCCTCTGGACTCTCTCTAATTTGTCCATGTCCTTTTTGTAGTGGGGAGCCCAAAACTGGACACAGTATTCCAGATGTGGCCTCACTAGTGCAGAATAGAGGGGAATGATCACATCCCTTGATCTGCTGGTAACACTTCTTCTGATGCAGCCTAGTATGCCATTGGCCTTTTTGGCAGCAAGAGCACACTGCTGACTCATATCCAGCTTCCCATCCACCATGACTCCCAGGTCCTTTTCTCCAGTGCTGCTATTTAGCTGATCACTCCCCAGCCTGTAGCAGTACATGGGGTTTTTTCGTCCCAAGTGCAGGATTTTACACTTATCCTTGTTGAACCTCATGAGATTCCTCTTGGCCCACTGCTCCAGTTTGTCTAGGTCTCCCTGAATCCTGTCTCTGCCCTCTAGGGTGTCTACCGTTCCCCCCAGTTTGGTATCATCTGCAAACTTACTAAGTGTGCAATCTATCCCATCATCCAGATCATTAATGAAAACATTGAACAGAACTGGCCCCAGGACCGACCCCTGGGGCACACCACTTGTTACTGCCTGCCAACTTGACATGGAGCCATTGATTCCTACACGCTGAAACCGTTGTTCTAGCCAGTTTTCTATCCACCTTACAGTCCATGCATCTAACCCATACTTCCTTAATTTGCCAATGAGAATGCTGTGGGAAACCGTATCAAAAGCCTTGCTAAAGTCAAGGTATATCACATCAACGGCTCTTCCCGCATCCACAAATCCAGTCATCTTATCATAGAAGGCGATGAGGTTGGTCAGGCATGATTTACCCTTGGTAAATCCATGCTGACTGTTCCTGATTACTCTACGTTCCTCCAAGTGTTTCAGGATGGATTCTTTGAGAAGCTGCTCCATGATTTTTCCAGGGATTGAGGTGAGGCTGACAGGTCTGTAATTCCCTGGATCCTCCTTTTTGCCTTTCTTGAAGATAGGTACTATATTTGCTTTTTTCCAGTCCTCTGGCACCTCCCCCGTTCGCCACGAGTTTTCAAAGATAATGGCCAACGGTACTGCTATCTCATCAGCCAGCTCCCTCAGCACCCTCGGATGCAGTTCATCCGGCCCCATGGACTTGTGCACATCTAGTTTCTTTAAGCAGTCCCTAACCTGACCTTCTGTCACCAAGGGCCTCTCTTCTTCTCCCCAGTCCCCCGTACCTAGTGTAGTGGGCTGGGAGCTGACCTTGCTTGTGAAAACTGAACTAAAAAAAGCATTGAGCACTTAAGCTTTTTCCTCATCCTCTGTCACGAGGATGCCTGCCCCATTCAGTAAGGGACCTACACCATCCCTCATCCTCTTCTTGTTATTGATATACTTGTAGAACCCCTTCCTGTTATCCTTCACATCCCTTGCTAGTCGCAACTCCATTTGTCCTTTGCCCTTTCTGATTTTATCCCTGCAGTCCCGAGCAATGTCTTTATATGCCTCCTTAGTCATCTGTCCTAGCTTCCACTTCCTGTAAGCGTCCTTTTTATGCTTCAGCTCAGTGCAGAGCTCTCTGTTAAGCCACAGTGGGCGCCTTCCACATTTGCTGTGCTTTCTCCTTATCGGAATTGTATCTTCCTGTGCCCTTAGCAGGGTTTCTTTAAAATGCACCCAACTCTCTTGGACACCTTTCCCCTTCAGATCAGCCTCCCAAGGGATCCTGCCCATCAGTTCCCTGAGGGAGACAAAATCTGCTTTTCTGAAGTCCAGGGTCTGTGTTTTGCTTCTTTCCTTCTTTCCTTTAATCATCAACTTGAACTCAATCATTTCATGGTCACTGCTACCCAGGCTGCCATTGACCTCTACTTCCCTGATAAATTCTTCTCTATTTGTGAGCAGCAGATCGAGAGGTGCAAGGCCCCTCGTTGGTTGCTCCAGCATTTGTACCAGGAAGTTGTCCTCAACACTCTCCAGAAACTTCCTGGATTGCCTGTGCACTGCTGTATTGGCCTTCCAGCAGATGTCAGGGTAATTGAAGTCCCCCATGAGAACCAGGGCCTGTGCTCTAGAAACTTCTGTCAGTTGTCCACAGAATGCCTCATCCACCTCCTCCTTCTGATCTGGTGGTCTGTAGCAGACACCTACCACAACATCCCCCTTGTTGCTCTCCCCTCTAAACTTAACCCACAGACTTTCAACTGGCTTGTTTCCACTTTCATAATGAAGCTCTGAGCAGTCATAGAGCTCCTTTACATATAGTGCTACTCCTCCCCCTTTCCTTCCCTGCCTGTCCTTCCTGAACAGTCTATACCCATCTATTGCAGAGCTCCAGTCATGCAAACTATTCCACCACGTCTCTGTTATCCCAATCATGTCATAGTTCTTTGTCTGCGCTAGTGCTACCAATTCCTCCTGCTTGTTTCCCAGGCTCCTTGCATTTGTGTATAGGCACCTAAGATACCCAGCTGAGTGCCCTACTTTCCCATTTTGACTTTCAATTCTATTGTATCTACCTCCCTGGATTTTCTTTTGGTGTTGACCTCCCCCACCTGCCTCAGGCATTAGGGCTTCATTAGAGCATCTAAGAAAGTTATTTGATTCCCCCCGCATGTTCCAATTATCCTCTCTTCTATCCCTGTAGTTACAGTCCCGGCACCCCCCAAGTTCCATCCCATCCCCCTGGTCTCCCACATAGTCACTTACCTGTGGGCTTTGGTCTCCTTCCCCCTTCAGACCTAGTTTAAAGCCCTCCTCACTAGGTCAGCCAGTCTGCGTCCAAATATGCTCTTCCCCTTCCTCGAAAGATGGAGTCCATCTCTGCCTAGCAGTCCTTCTTCCTGAAACAGCAACCCATGGTCGAGGAAGCCAAAGCCCTCCTGACGACACCATCTTCGCAGCCAAACGTTCATCTCCAGGATGCATCTGTCTCTGCTCAGGCCTCTACCCTTGACCGGAAGAATCGAGGAGAACACCACCTGTGCTCCAAACTCCTTCACCCGCGCTCCCAGAGCCCTGAAGTCACCTTTGATCTGCCGAGGATCACCTCTCGCAGTATCATTGGTTCCTACATGGATGAGAAGCATGGGGTAGTAGTCAGAGGGGCGGATGATTCTCGACAATCCCTCCGTAACGTCTCGGATGCGGGCACCTGGCAGGCAGCATACCTCTCGAGAGATCTTGTCAGGGCGACAGACGGGTGCCTCCGTCCCCCTCAGAAGTGAGTCCCCAACCACCACAACTCTACGTTTCCTCCTAGCTGTGGTGGCTGTGATCCTCCCAGCCTCGGGGGTGCATGGCCTCTCCTCTTCCACCTCCTTCACCGTCTCTAGCACCGCATAACGATTCTTCACCACAACAGAGGGTGGGTTTTGGGCAGGGGTGGAGCACTGCCTACCGCCAGAGGTAACCAGCTGCCAGTGTCCTCCCCCTGCCACAGGCTCCCCATCCAGCTCCAGTGTTGTGGCAGTAGTCTCTGGTACCTGGTCAGTGCCCTCCATCTTGCACTTCTCCTCGTGGATGCTGTCGAGGAACTTCTCCAGGGTGTGGATACTCCTGAGCCAAGACACCTCCTCCTGCAGCTCTCCCACCTGCCTCCTGAGAGATTCCACCAGCAGGCACCTGTCACATCGATTCATCTCCCCAGCCTGATCGTTGGAGACAGGGAACTGCAGGCTGTAGTCCCTGCAAGTCCACACCAGGGTCTGGGTAGAGATATCTATGGTCAGGATGTCTGTCTGGCTACAGGCACAGGTAGAAGAGACAGAAGGGGCGCTGGCAGCAGTGCGGGTCCTCTTCACCATCGTGGTGTCACAAACTCCTCCCCAAACTCCCCTGTTTGCTGTCCCCTGTTCGCAAGCTCCCTCTGGTCGCTCAGCCACTGGCTTTTAAAGCCTTCTCTGCCTAGGTCAGGCCTGGCCCCTTGTTAAACACACAGGGGAAGGCTGAT
>ML682066.1:552211-633434 GCA_007922195.1 Podocnemis expansa
CCCCACCCACAGTAAGAAACAACTAACAGAAGTCAGCTGTAAGGGAAAAGTCAAACAGACAAACACACACAGTTAGCAAACCCTCACCCAAGCACACTCTGTCCCTTGCTGCTTTCAGCTAGGGGATCGCCTTCACGTCCTTCTCGGGGCTTCACAAACTCCTTCCCTCTCAAACTCCCCTGTTTGCTGTTAGCATAATTATTGTTAATAGTGAAAGTTGAATTCTAGTTTCCTCTCTAATCCCCCAGTTTTCCTGTTTTATTTATAATTTTCTCAGATACATTTATTTATCATCTGAAAAATTTATCATACTTTGTCTCAATTCAGAGTTCACATGTGTGTGTGTGTGTGTGTGTGTGTGTGAGAGAGAGAGATGAAACAGAATGCATTTGGATTGTCTTGTGTGAATTATGTGTATATGAAAATTATAAACAAGGAGTCCCGTGTCACTTTTAGAGACTGCCAAATTTATTTATTGCATGAGCTTTTGTGGGAGACAATCCTACTTCGCCAGACGCTTTGAAGATGGGGAATTTACTGAATGGGAGAAGAATAAATGCAGGAAAGTGTAAGTCGTAGGATCAGGTCAGACTGTAATGGCAAATCAAAAAAGTTAGGATTCAAACACTGGTGAATAGCATATAGAGGAAGATGAGGTCAAATCATCTGTTATAATGAGAAAAAAAAATAACTATAGTCCTTATTTAGCCCTGAAGCAACAGTGTCAGATTTGCATGTTTTCCCTTTCTGTAGTTTCTTTTTGAAGTGTCAATTCGTTATCCATTTTTTTGAGCACAGCTATTAACAAATCATCAATGGAGGGAGCTGGGAGATTGAACTGTTCCCCTACTGGTTTTTGAATATTGTAATTTCTGATGTTAGGCTTCTGTCCACTTATTCTTTTGTGCAGAGACTGGCCTGTTTGTCCAATATACAGGGTGGTGGGTGGGGGCATTTGTGGCACATAATGGCATAAATTAAATTGATGGATGAGCAGATGAATGAGCCCTTGGTGGAGTAGCTGGCTTGCTTAAATCCTCTGATGGTGTCTTTTGTGCAGATATGTAGGCAAAGTTGGGAAGATGGTTTGTTGCAGGGATACGTGTTGCAGGGATTCGGTAGTTCTGTTGTTTAGTTTGTATTTGCTGGTAAGTATCTGCTTAAGGTTGGGGGCTGTCTGTAAGCCAGGACAGGTCTGTCATCCAAGGCTTGAGAGAATGAGGGATCATCTTGTAGAATAGACTGTAGATCCTTGAAAATGGGCTGTAGGGGTCTGACTTGGGGGTTATGGTGATGACCAGTGGTGTTCTGTTTTCTTTCTTGGGCTACTTCTGTAGAAGTTGACTTTGGGGTACCCTCTTGGCTCTGTCAATCTGTCAGTCACTTGTGAAAGTAGGTATTATAGTTTTAAGGATGCTTGTTAGAGATCCTGAAGGTGTCTGTCTCTGCTGAGGAATTAGAGCAAATGTGGTTATATCTTAGAGCTTAGCTGTAGACAATGGATCATGTGTGTCTTGGAGGAAAGCTCAAGGGATACAGGTAACTATAGCTTTCAGTAGGTTTTTGGTATAGAGTGATGTTTATGTGTCTATCCCTAATTTGCACTGTAGTGTCCAGAAAGTGGATCTCCTGTGTGGTGTGTTCCAGGCTAAGTTTGATTGTTGAAATCTCTGGCATCTTCAGGGACATCATTAGCCTGCATCCAGATGATGAAGATGTTATCAGTGTAGCATAAGTAGAGAAGTGGTGTTTTGGTATGAGATTTGACGATGTGATGTTCTAAGTCAGCCATAAAAATGTTGTCATATTGTGGTTTTTTTCTCATTAAAATAGGTGATTTGACCTCAGCTTCCTTTATGTGCTGTTCCCCAGTGTTTGAATCTTAACAACTTCTTTGATTTTCTGTTACAGTCTCACCTGATTTTATGACTTACATTGTCCTGCATTTATTCTCCTCCCTTTAAGTTACCCATCTTCAAAGCATCTGACAAAGTGGAATTTTCTTCCATGTAAGCTCATGTGATAAATAAATGTGTTAGTCTTTGAAAGTGCCACAGGACGCATTGTTTTGCTGAACTAGGCTAACATGGCTGCCCCTTTGTAACTTGTCAACATGAAAAATATAGTTTTGCTGTATGCCCTGGTGAGAGGTGCTGTACTTCTCAAAAACTGCATTAAATACAGAAGAATCAAAGGATGGCATTTTAAAATTTGGTTAATTTCAGTTGTATGATTAGATGTGCAAACCTATGGCAAAGTTATGTACACATATGATCTGTATGCTAGGTTACATAAGAAATCATAATTATTGTTAATATATTTTTAAACTTCGTTCTGCCCCTTACACATTTTAAGAGTTGAAGCCTAATACTGTATTTCTAAGATCTTGAGATGCTTTTGAGCTCTAAACCTTTAAACTCTTTTTGCTTAGAATTGTCACTTGTGGGAATATAACTTGAATGTAAAAATAGTCCCATATCGTTGCCCAGATATACTTTAATAATTGTTGCTCACTTCTAAAAAATTTTATAATTAGAATTTTGGTTGGATGCATTCCTTAAGAGTCTCATAAATTCTCATGCAGACTTACTAACAAGAATCAACTCCTAGAATCTCATTTCAGTTGTCTTTCGTCAGGCCTCTTACTAGCTTGTGAAAAAGTATATATCTAAAAGTACACTTAATTAAGTATGTGAAACTTTTGCAATGACATAAGTGGCAGCTTATTATGGTAATATACTTAGTAGTGATTTTCCTAGGTAGGAGGATCAAGGAAGAGTCTGTTTAGAAAAGAAGTTTAAACCAGCACCCAACACATTAAATTCCCTTGAATTTAATATTAGATAATCAGAACTTTGATTTGGGTGTGAGTAGGAGAGAGTGAGCTAAAGAGAGAGGGTATGTCTACACTTGCAAGTTAGTTCGAATTAAGCCTCCTTAATTCAAACTAATTTAAAACCTGTCTACCCTAGACTTTCATTAGTACAAATTAAGGAATTCCTTAATTCGAACTAATGAAAGCTTAGTTTGAATTAGTAAGGCCTGCTGGTTAATTCAAACTAAGCCCTTAGATCAATCCTTAGTTCGAACTAAGGATGGTATAGACTAGGATTAACCCTTAGTTTGAGTTAATAAATTTGAACTAAGGGCAGTTAGTTTGAATTACCAAAGTGGACTAATTCAACTTAATGTTAAGTCAAATTAGTCCACTTTGGTAATTCAAACTAAGAAGTTCGAGTTTAGTTCAAACTAAATGCAAATTTATTAGTTTGAATTAACAAATTTGAACTAACTTTTTTTCTAGTGTAGACATAGCCAAAGAGAAAAAAAACTGATATTATCCATTAAATAGTTTGTCCTTCATACCTACATATAATATATGGAAAAGGTTTAAACCCATTTCTCAATTCAGTGGTAAATTTCAGCTTTCTAGAAATAGGCCCTATAAGTAATTTCTAGATAAAATCCAAAATCTGTGACATAATCTAGAAGTTTTCAGACAAATAAGATTTTAAATGATCTAGTGTAATGCCTTATTTAATGGGATTGCTGTCTTCAGTTATTTGGGTCTGGAGTGTCCTCCCCCACCAAAAAACCCCCCAAACCCAAAACAGCCCCCCCCAAAAGGCAAGCAGGATGGAGACTAGCTTAAGTACCTTTAAAAACATTACAGGTATTAAGTTCCAAAGGGGCAATCATGTTAGTCTAGTTCAGCAAAACAAACAAGGAGTCCTGTGGCACTTTTAAAACTAGCAAATTTATTTATGGTATGAACTCACTTTCTGTAAATTTCACATCTTTATCATATGAGCTCCTTTTCTGTAAATTTCCCATCTTTGAGCATCTGAAGTGGATTTTTCTTCCATTAAAACTCATGCACTAAATAAATTGGTTACTTTTTAAAAGGGCCACAGGACTCTTTGTATTTCAGGTATAGATAGACTAAGTAGGAGCTCCCTCTAGTGGCATATCATCTTTTTAAAAAGTTTTACTTTCTAGACTACGTAAAAATTGCAATAAAAACTATACACAAAGCTAAATATAGAACTAAATAGCCTTCTAAAACTTCATGGCAGATGTTTTTCTTAAATTTGTGCAAGTCTCTTGCCATCTGAGAAGTTTAAAAGTGAAATTTTAGCTATAATGTATTTACAGTTCATTTTGGTCAATTATTTAAAAAATGATGTTATTGATTTTAGCTTTTCCAATCTGTAGCCTTCTCAGTCAAATAGGTGGGCATAACATTCTAGAAAGTAAGAGGGATAGCTCCAATGGCGAGAGTGCTAGTAGCTAGGACCATTGGAGAGGATGGTTCAGGTCCCAGGTCTGCCACAAACTTCCTGTGGGCCATTGGCAAGTCATTTAGCCTCTCTGTGTTGATTCTCCATTTCTAAAATGTATAATAGTAATTCCTTACTTCACAAGGGTGTTGTGAGGGTAGCTAAACTTAAAAAGATTTTGAAATGCTTGGACACAATGGTGGTAGAGGCACTATAAGTAGTTTAGCTAGAAATAACTATAACTGAAAATAAGAAATTCTAGTGTAGCTATTCTTTCCTTCAAGATTAAATTTGTTCATGTTGAATCAGTGTGTAAGTTTAAATGAGCTAAATAAGATATCTTCATCATGATCAGTTAATTAAAATTGTATTTAATTTATATTTATATTTGGGTAGGTCACTTAGACTTAGAGTCTCATAGCACTTTTTGAGATAACAATGACCCTAGTTCTGTTCCAAATACTGAACCTATAAATGAAAATATTTATATTGGTTATGGCTTAAGTCAAATTTCTCAGTTGTTTGCCAGTTGACAAATGCCTTCATTGCAAAAACTATTACCAAAACTGGCATCAATCCACTAATTTCTTAGAAGAGTCAAAAAGGGCACCAAGAACTGAAGGGAATTAGAGAATGGTGGGTTACTTACCTTCTTCAAGATGGGCTGCTTGCATACATTCAGTGTTGGGTATCTACATGCCGCAGCATGATTGGTTGGAGACTTTTTAGCCATAGCCTGTCAGAGCACCGTTGGTGGCTAAAGTCCACTCCGGCCACTCCTGTGGCTATATATATGACCGGGACCCTGATCCTCCTCAATCCCTTCTAGTTGCCAACTCCGAGTAGCGGGGATGGTGGGAGGGTCCTGAATGTATGCGAGCGGCCCATCTTGAAGATGGATGGTTACTGGTAAGTAATCCGCCAGTTGTCTTTGAGTGCTGCTTGCATCATTCAATATTAGATGACTACTAGCCATACTGTGGATGGTGGGCAGAGTTGGATTTTTCCCGTCTTCAGCATGGCTACCCCCATAAAGGCAAACCCAAGGCAGAGAAGGGTTCCTGAATAGTAGGCTTTCCAATCAACTTAGGGGTATGTACTGTTAACCTGCGATTTGTTCTAAGAGAACACTGAGCGAGGGAACCGTGAGAGGCTGTGTGTTACCCTGCCTTGGAGGCTTGAAGTATTGATATGGGCTGT
This sequence comes from Podocnemis expansa, assembly GCA_007922195.1. NCBI lineage: Eukaryota > Metazoa > Chordata > Testudines > Podocnemididae > Podocnemis > Podocnemis expansa. The sequence goes on from ML682066.1 coordinate 557,692, forward strand.
CCTAACTGGCTTTGGGTGCCCTCAATGTTGAGTGTGGCTAACACAGTCAAGGAAGACAAAGGAAGTTGTACACTTCATCTACGCACTGTGTGATGATTGACTGTTAAGTCCCAAGGGATAAAGGGGAGGATAAACCAACCCTCTCCGTACTAGTGGGGTTTTGACGCTTCAACGTGTGTGTTTAGGCTGGTTTGACAGATCAAAATTCTGATAGTGCAACAAGGATTGTATTTATTGTACAATCCTGTTTTAGCTGCCGTAGTCCCAACTTGATGAGGGAGCCCCTTTTGATGGGTATTAGTTAACCAGGAAGAAGGGAAGCTAGTAACAGAACCCCGCAGGCCCTAGAAGGGGTATGACTTCTGGGTTCCTTTGGTGAGATGGGAAAGGAATGGTAATGCAGTCTCACCAATATCACTGGTTTGAGATCTGTGACCTCTAAATATAATCTTGTTCAGACTCTGTTGAGATGCACCCCAGTATTGTCCCCCTCTGGGCAAAGTAGACTGTCCCTGAGGGTAGTGGGCCTGTGAGGGCCCCGGTACGATTTAATGAGGAGGGAAAGTCTTCGAACGAATGGTCTATATCCATATTCTGGCATCAAGAGGAAGTTCTTTGTTTCAGGACCTCCTTTTGGCAGGATCCAGACCCAAGAAAGCCCAACTGATGGAACAGACAGGGAACCTTTAGAGATTGGAACTAGGATATGAGGGTAATAAGGAGAAGGGATAAGGGTGTTTGTCTCGGGCCTAGTCGGTCACTAGTAATTCAGTAACTGACTGCCCTCATTTTCCAGGGTTCTCTTGCCCCACTCAACAGATATGAGCAAAATTGGGTAGTAGGAAGTAGAGAGGGATGAGATGTTGGGCTAATAAGAGTCCCTCCTGTCCTCTGTGGTAGGTGCTCAGGGAATGTATGTTCTTTGGTGGCCCTTTATAATTAAATTGTGGGCCATCTGTGGGTCACAAGGAGATGAGACTTGGAAGCTGTGGAGCTGTTCTATACCTGAGTCAGGTTCAGGCACTTGAGTGAACCAGGTAACCTCTCAGGGTTTCTAGTTGGGGGGATACTGTGACTTTTCTCTTACACCACTTGCTTCCTCTGTGTTTGCCCTCTGGTATGGAGGAATGTCCCCCCACACATCCAGGCGGGTGTACACTCTCTATTTCCTTCTGGTGGGACAGCGCTGATGTATTCCACCACTTTTCTGACATCCAAGGGTGTTGGGGGTTAGGCAAGAACCTTTGAGGATCCTGCCTTCACGAGGAGTGTGGGGGGGTGGTGGTTACCGCCCTGAAACTTTAGGCCTTTGTCCACCAAAGGGGGTAACTTGCTTAAAAGCAAATCATGTGGTGCATCATCTTCGTCGCTTGAGGACCTCAGTAATACATACCAGAAGGTGATGGGTTTGTTCCAGCGGGTATGGACTGTTCAGTTACACAGAGGATGAGTCACTCATGCAAGCTGCCCATGAAGGTGCAGATGTTCCACGTCTCTGAGTGAAGGGCTTCCTGTAAGGTCCTAGTAACCATTAGTTCTCTTATGTGGAACCAGGGAACCCCTAGTGGGGGAGGGGAGGAGTAAGCATACTGTTTATTACCATCTTGGTGATGGTGGTCAATTCCCCTCTCGTAGGGCCAAGGTACTAATGCAGGCTGCCTGGAGGGGTAAATGCTCAGTGTGTTGTAGTGTTGCTAATAGGAGTGAAGGGTCATCTCAGCACAGGCCTACAGAGGGGTCAAGGAGCCTGAGAGGTCTGTAAGAGGAATCTGAGACAAAGGGAAGGGGAGAGAGAGAAAGAGAGACCCTGTGGGAGGGCATCCCAATGGGGGCCTGATGGGACCAGTGTTAGGGCCCCATGTTCCCTGTTTCCAGCTGTTAGATTTGTATGCGGCAGGGTAGGGAGGCCTTAAACTATTCCTTGTCTCCTTCGTGGGTGGCAGGAGGATTCTCTCCACGCCCGCACGACTTATAGGTATCTCCCGGGGGAGGCCACCATAGGAGTCTGGTGACAAGGCAACTCAATCAAGCTGCAAAAGTGGCTAGGAGGGGTTAAGAGGTTATTTTTTCTTTTGTCCCTTCTCTTGCATGTCTCAGGAGGTCCAGGTGATGAAACCCTTGGGATTCCAGCCATAAGGCCAGGAGGGGTTAAAAGTCTATTCCCTTGCCCAGCAATGTGGGTTAGCGAAACCCAGCCCTGGTGAAACAAGACTGCGGCAAGTAAAGCAGGTGCTAAGTCTTGCATGGAGAAAAACACATTTAGGCAGGTAAAATGTAAGTGAGTTCAGTACTCCTGTATGTGTCCAAGCTAACTCAGGCTCTAGTATGAATGGAACAGAGCCTGGTTAGGGAGACTGTGGGGAAGTGGTCTGAAAGCTGTCTCTGGGAGTGTAATTGAGCTTTAGAATGGTTGACCTGGACGCCAGAGGGCGAAGTCTGAGTGGCACAGATATCCCAGGCTTTAGCATGAACAGTGCTGGAGGAGAGCCCTGGATGTGTTGAGTTGAGGGTTGTGTAAGAGCCCTGGAGAGAATAGAGGGCAATTTTGAATCAGACGCCAGGAATCAGGCCTGTAGGGTGGGGACTGGCAGCAGTTGAGAGAAAGAAAATGAGGTATGGCCCTGAAGCGTGGAGGAATAGTGTGGTTTACCCCCACTGCCTTCTGAGCCAGGTCACTCTTTACTTCAACCTGGGGAAAAAAGGGTTTTTGGCCCCAGATATAGCTCTCTTCTCTTTCTAACCATGGATGGGGTGCTACCAGGGGCGTCTGCCGCTGATTTCTGAGGGGTTACTGGGGTATTGAAGAGTGGATGGAGCGTGAAGGGGTTAGCATGTTGATAGGGGCCTCTTCAGTGTGGAGGTCCTGGCATGCTAATGAGAAACCCTGGATTTTGGAGGAGATCTTGGGGCCCTGGAGGGCTGATCTTGCCTCTCATTTGGCAGGGGAGGCCCTGTTTGGTGCCTCTTCCACCTGCACTCACGCTGCTGGTGAGGGCTGGGGGAGTGACTGGGCACCTGTGGGAGCATGCCCAGTGATCTGAGGGTCAGTCTGGGGTGCCTTGCGCCACACAGCAGGTAATCCATTGCCTCCGCAAACAAAGACTGTCCCTCAAAGGGGAGGTCTTGGATACCTTGCTGCATGTCCTGAGGCAGGCCGATCTCCTGCAGCTACCCTGTGCACAGGGGCATTGCTGGCTGGGGGAGGGACCTGGGGCACGGGCCCAGGCCCCGCCCCCCGGGCACACAGGCCGCGCCCCAGGCCGCAGGCCCAACCCCCTGGCCGGGGACAGGGCCAGGCGCTGCTGTGCCGCCATGGGTGGCCAGGCCCCGCATCCCCAGTGGGGGACGGGGCCACCGCAGCAAGACTCCAGATCCCCAACTGGGGATGGGGCTGCTGTGGCCACGGGCGGCCAGGCCCTGGTTCCCTGGCCGGGGACGCGGCTGCGGGCGACCGGGCCCCAGATCTCCAGCCTGATTGCCAGCAATGCACCTGCCTGCGCGTCTCATAATGATGGCTGATGCTAGACCATGGCTCGCTGTGTCTGAGGCATCCCCTGCTGCCAAAAGAGCGTTGCGTGATGCTAGGGTGCCTTTCGCTATAAGGGAGTCATAGTCCTCCCTGCATTCTTGGGGGAGGAGGTCTCAGAATCTCCTCATGGAACCCCACATGTCTAGCATTTAGCATCCCACCAGCACTTGGTGGTTTATCATGTGGAGCTGGAAAACGGAGGTTGAGTACACCTTCCGTCTCATGAGGTCCAGCCCCCTTGCCTCCCTGGATCTCGGCAAGGGGTCTGGGAAAGGTTGGGTCCCATGCCCTAAGGCAGCTTCCATCACCTGGGAGCTTCATACCGAGTGGTCAACTAAGAAGGGCAAACTGTCTGGTGGGACTTGATATTTATGACCTGCTATATGTGAGACCGGAGGAATTGAAGCTGGAGTCTGCCAGTGTACCTTGGAGAAGTTGTGCACACTAAGGTACAACAGGACCACAATTGTGTCTGGGAGAAGACATTAGCCCCTGATTGAATAGGGGGTCTTGATCCCCACTGATGGGTTCAACCTCCAAGCTTGCATGGGGTGTTACCCGGCGAAGGTGGTCATAGTGGGCAGTAGTGTCCTCCCTATAGGACCATGGTCTGGGATTTAAGGCCCTGTCAGGGGTTGTGGGCAATGGTGGAGTGGTCCTGGGCCCTTCAGTACCATGGGAAGTTTCCTGCGAGGAAGCTTCTTGTGGCAGAGAACACTCATGAAGTCGGTACTCGGAGGGGCTCAGGCCCGGTGATACTTCATGGGTCTGTCTACCCCTGTGTGAGGGAGTTACCTCCTTGGGGCTCAGGGATCGTTTTGTTTCCTAGCGCAAAGGGGTCAGGCTTTCCCCGTCACAGGTGCTAGAAAGGGCTGGAGTGGTCGGTGCCGGTGATGAGGTGGTGCTGCAGAACCAGGGAGAAGAACATATTCTGCGGTGTTTGCTTGTAGGGTACTGACTGATACTGGTGGGCCCCAGGGCCATAACTACGGTGGGGCCAATGGGGCTTTGCCCCAGGAGCGCCAGAGCGGCTCAATAGAGCTGCTCATTTAAAAGGTGCATTTCACAGTGCCGGCCCCAAGCACCGCTAATGGCAAGGGCCATGTTCCGATCGGAACTTGCCCTGGGTGGCGAAACAGCATGTTATGGCTCTGGTGGGCCCTTTAGAGGAGGGAGAGACTCTCTCTGACTTCGGTACCAGGGAACTTGGTACTGTTATGGGGGACGGAGATTGGTGCAGCATCAGAGTGGTCAATGTCCCCAAGAAGAAAGCTGTTTTTCTTCTCTGTTTCTGAGGCTTGGGAGGTGGAGGTGTAGGCAAAATCAAGAGGGGTTTTGTTACCTCAAAAGCTTCCTGGGTGGAGGGGACCTTCATGTTCTCCTGGGTCTGGTACTGAGAGTGGCCTGGCTGGGGAGAGCTGGGGCGGCGCCTGTGCTTCAACACCAAGCTGGACGCTGAGCGCGTCATCTTGTGCTCCCAAGGGGAGCGGTGCTGAGAGGGCTCCAGTGCCAATCTAGCGTGTGGTGCTGGCAGCTCCAGTGGTGACCCCAGTTCTCCAGGGATAGGCTGCTGTGCTCGCTCCTGGGCTAATGCATGGTACCTCTGTTCCCTTTATTTCACGGTCATCGATTTAAAGAATCAACAGATGGAGCAGTCGGTAGCCTGGTGAGATTCACCAAGGCACCTCAGGCACTTCTTGTGGGAGTCATCTCTCGAGAAGGCCTTGCCACAAGAAGCACAGGGTTTGAAGCCTGGCGTGGTTGGTGGCGGTTGGGAGAGGTTTTCTGGCTCCGCATTTGTATACTTGGTAGGAGCAGCAGTTCTCTGTGGAATGATGTCCACAAACAGATCTTCAAAGCTAAATGGGCGGCTCACATGTGGCAGGATAGACAGGTGCTTGTGTAATTCCAAGGAGCAAGCTTTTCCGAAACCATCGCTGAGGGCGGAAAAAGGAACTGAGGAGTATCAGGGTTGGGGTCATATATATAGCCACGGGAGTGGCCGGAAGGGGCGTTGTCGCCGACCCTGCTGTGACAGTCTGGGGCTAAACAGTTTCCGACCAATCATGTGCTGCGTCACGTAGACGCCTAATACTGAAGGATATGAACAATGCTCGAAGAAGAATAAGCTATGCTCTTTCCCTTCACGTTTTCTTACCCTTGACAGAGTTGTCTGAAGTTTACAGCTGAAGTGCTTCGGAGTGGTGTATCTTTTTTTGTGGCCCTGGGACTTCAGAATTCTGTTCTCTATATTTTAAATACCTATCAACATCCTTTCAGATGTATGTTGTAATACTTTCAAATGCTTTTCAGAAGTGCAAAAACAGAAAAATCAAACAAATTTATCAAATAAAATAGAAGATGGGACTGAGTAGTAATAATTTCAACTTTTCTTTGTAGTTAGTGTTTTATATATTAGAACATGTGGTGGCGGTTGCTCTATAGCTCTGTTTTGTTTTATTTAATTTAATTTTTGTTTTGTTTTGTAATGATATTCAGTGATAGCTCTGCCATCAGGCATTTCATTTGGCTTCTGTGGGTGATTTAGAACTCTGGATGAGTTTCCAGGAGGGTATCTTGGGTTTAAACATAATGCATATATTGAGCTATTCCACAAGGCAGCACTGTAATCCCAAGAGTTCATCTCCTCTTCAAGATATAAATTTAGTTCAGAGATGATGGTGCTGCATTTGAATGAAGAGGGAGATTGTGTGGAGAAAAGGCAGTGAAAACCTGTGAAATAAAGTTAACTGCAGGATTTTCACAAAGATTGGCTGATAAATTACTGAAGTTATCTTGGGTTAGTCTCAATCTTATAAACTCTTCAGAATACAATCTATAATATTTAGTCATCATTAACCTGTGTGTGTGTGTATTATTGCACTGGTAAGTGTCATGTGACATTCCTAACTGAAGACACATACAGGACATATACCCTCTTGCAGATTTTTAGTATTGACCTTGCCAGTGATCTGAGTGAAACTTTCATGGTTGAGTTACAAATGCCTGAAAAATGACTCCTATTAGAAATGCTGATAACATTAAGTACAAGGGTGTAAATAACGTTATTTATAATTTAGTCTATTCCTATGGTTCTGAAGATGCAAAACAAGAACACTGAGAAAAGCAGTCAAGATAACGTATTCTGCGAGCATGTAAGTTTAGAAGAGCCATCAGACTGTGAAGGAGATACGTTCATAGTGAGTTCATAATCAGAGACACAGGCTATGTGTTCATTAGATTGCAGCATTTTTATTTATGAAGGATGGAGATGGAAAGAGAAGCTAAACAAAAAGAACAATCCTATGGAGAGCTCAGAATCTCAATTTTAAGTCTAGTCCTTGATTATTGTATAGTAATGTGCATTCTGTAACTGTGCAGGTGGTTTGGTGAACTAAGGCTACCAAAATAGTTGCTAGTACTAGCTTCTCAGGTGGTAGCAAAATGATTATTGATTTTGTTTACGTTAACTGCCTTGCATACTGTTTGAATTTCTCTTAATCTCTACTCATCTTCTCAGCTGGTGGAATTTTTTTTGTGTCCTATTGTGCTTCATCTGCTTTCCACTAAAGAATCATTTGAAGCTGAAGGCCATGTGTTTAAAGATTGGGATCTTCACTCCTAAGCACTAGAAAATGGTACATGATGAAATGGATGCATATCCTAGAGTAGCACTTGGTTGAACATCTATCCATACCTTAAATATTTTATAGGTCTTTTGAATTATGAGGCAATAAAATTACTTTGGATGAATATGGCCATGTATTAGAACTTCCCAGGTAATATGAGAATCAGCATCTGAATTTTGCTGCAATAAATAAGTAGTATTGATGGCTTCATCTCTTTGTGAGTGTCAGGTAATTTTATTAAAATATATAACTTGTTTTTTATGTCAAGTTCCTGTTCATTTGTTTAAACTTCTGGAAGGTCTTCAGCCATGACTACACACATATGCTTATGAGGGCAGGGTGGCTCAGTGTAATGGACTATAGTGCCTGTTATCTCTAGGTTGCTGGTTCAAGCCTACCAAAAGATAGTAATGATGTTTTATGAGCTTTTAAGATAAGAAGGGACCAACATAATCATCCGGTCTGACTTCCTGCATATTTCAGGCCACAGAACCTCACCCACCCACTCATCTAATAGGTCCATAACTTCTGGCTGAGTTACTGAAGTCCTCAAATTTTCTTTTTCTTGTTTGCGGTTTGCATGCTGTGCTGTCTATCAGATTTCCTTTCCCACCAGTGAAATTTGATTGACAGTGTGGTATGCAACTGCAAACAAGAAAAGGAAGAAGTAGGCAGGGAAATCATGTGGAATGAGCCAATCAAAGACCAGCAGTGGCTCTCCAGGCCCGAGACTGAGACTCTGATTGGCTGGAGCACTTCCTGGTTCCCCTGTGTACTGCTGAAACAGATCAGCACAGGAGCTGCAGCGGTGGATTGAATAGTGAGAAGCTAAAAATAGAATTCGCATCCGTGAGTCAACCCGCAGCAGTGGGTCTACCGTTATCCGCACACATATCTGCGGATGCAGGTAACTGCAGATCTGCGGCAGATACCTGTGGATCTGCAAGGCTCAGGTGACACATTACTACTCCTAAAGACAAGTTTCTGAATGCAATTATATTGATCATCAAATGGCTACATATTATGCAAGCCAGGTTAGTTGTGTGAAATAGGTTTAGGAGTTATTCACCCATGAAAATGGTTAACAGGCCTGAAGATGTTAAAAAAGCTGCAAATTAGCTGTAAAATAGTCCCTTAAAAAAAAAAGTGACTTGAGGGTAAATTTATTTAAAACCAAAAAAGTATAGTGAAGATCTTGATGTTCCTTTGGGTAAATTTTCAGGACCTGCTAGGCACAAGGATTTAAATTTTTTTAAGCAGTATTCCATAAAGAAAAAAATGTGTGTCATTGTAGGGCAAATGGTTGCAAATGTAAACAAAGTTTTTGATATAAGCAAAGGTATTAAAATAAGAGTTTGGCTCCTCTCTTGTGAATGTTTCAATAAATATCATCATAAGTTTTATTGAACTATTACAGTCAAAATGTTTAATCCCTCAACTGGATATATTTAGAAGCATTTCTTGTGCATTACCAAGAAATGAATTGTGTATATATTGTTTAAGATAGTGGAATCCTAAGTGTTCAAATGGGAATTGTTCTGACTGTAGTGAAGATCAAAGCTTATTATGATGTTTTTTAAAGAACTGACCAAAGAACAGATTCTATAGTGTACAAACATAATTTTGTATTTAGGATAAAATTTGCATTTAGACATCCCTGTTTGGCTGGGTTTTTGCTGAAGTGGCTCTTCATGGGTGAATTGCCTGCCTTTTAAAAGGCAAAGAGCAGAATCTGACATACATTCCTTTGCCCTGTTCGCATAGAGGTACTCTGATACTTGAAACTTTTAAGTGTGAGAATCTTTGAAAAAGAAAAACATGTTTTCTAATGTTAAAAACATACTGAACTTTTTCTGGGCAATATTTATATGCACATAATGGGAAACTACATACAATCTGCAGTCTTTCATTTGTCTCATGTACGTTACACATTTTGTGCACTCAGTTGTAGGTATGCTTACTAAAAAATCTAAATCTAATGATATCAGTATTCTCTCTTTTGTTTTATATTAACCTTAAAAAGGTAATTTAAAGCATATTAATCAATTCTGACAATATCTAACATCCCTTTGTGTCTCTTGCCCATTTCTATCTTTGTCCTTGTCTCCTATCTTGCCTCTGTGCATGGAATGATCTGGTCTGTCTTGGGCCCCATTTTTTTTCCATTAGTCTTCTGTAAAAACCTAATTCTTCATGACGTTCACAGATGGATGGTGTTGGTGGGGAAGGAAGCAATGAAAAATAGGTCAATGGGTTTTTTAAAAGTAATTATCACAGGTGGTTTGTTCTTTTGGATCTCCAAAGATAGTTTGTCTGTTTCCTAGATAATTAGTTCTCCCAGAGTCAAGAACTCCCTTGATGATTGGACTATTGTTGATATATAATTCATTTGCTATGCAAATGAGGTTCTTTCAATTCTCTAGAACTCTGATAAGCTTTTTACAATTACGGTGCTTATCTTGTATTAATGTACAGCTACAAATGTGTTCTGGTTCATTATGTATGGAGATATCCCAGTACTGTTTGAACTGTTGATGCATATTGTAAAAGTAAAATCTTTACAACATATTCTGCCATAAGAATGACAGTTTATATAGTACAGAATAAAGTTTCAGACTGATTGTATCTATTCATTTTGTCTAGGGTGTATAGTCTGAAATCAGTTGGGCTTAGCATAGAGAAACCACAAACATTTCCATAAAAATGGCTTTGAAAAGTATCGAATTATATTCATGCATAGTTTATAATATTTTGTCAAATGCCAAAAGGTCTTTTTTCATTGTAAAGAATACAAAGCTTGCTGCTAAAAATCTGGGGTTGTTTTGGGTAAATTAAAAGGGTTTACATGTTGCTAATGCTCTACACCTTTCCAAAAACATTATGGAAGGAAAACAATAACCTAAAATACGAAGTTCCAAAGGGGTGGCTGTGTTAGTCTAGTTCAGCAAAACAAGCAAGGAGTCCTGTGACAGTTTTAAAGACTGACACATTTATTTATCACATAAATGAATTTGTTCAGGGCCATCCCTAGGTGTGTGTGAGGCCCCAGCCAAATCACTGTCTGCGGGCCCCTTCCACCCTCTGGCGCTGGGGGGGTTGGGGCCAGCCGGCTCAGGGAAGGGGCAGCCCGCTTCAGCACTGCCGGTCCTCCCCCCCCATGCCTAGGCCACGTGCGCTGCTCTGGGCTCAGTGCCAGAGCAGCGAGGAGGGGGCAGGAGGCAGTGTGGCTGGGGCGGGGGAGGCAGCAATGCTGGCTCCAAGCTGCCTCCTGCCCTCTCCCCGCTGCTCTGGCATGGAGCCCAGAGCAGCACACGTGGCGGGGCAGGGGGTGGGGCTGGCCGGACTGGCAGAACTGAACTGGGCTGCCCTTTTGGTCAGCTTTCCCAGTCCTGGGGGTGGGGGAGCAGCTGTGCGGCCCTGTTGGGCCACCCAAAGTGCGTGGCCCTGGGCTGCTGCCTCCGGTCACTCTACCCTAAGGATGGCCCTGAATTTGTTAGTCATTAATTGTCAAAGGACTCCTTGCTTGTTTTGCTAAAATATGAAGGCTCACTTAGAGGAATTGGTGATGACACTCCCTCCAAGCATGGGGTTTTGCGCTTCAGAGAGAGAAGAGGCAGTTATTTCCAGCAGTTTCTGAGACTGCTTTCCTTTCTACAGCATGCTTTGAGGGGCCCTCTTTCCCTCCAGCAACTCTCGTATGAGCATTACTACCATTACCTTTCACCATTACTATGCAACTCTCCTCTCTCTGGAAAGAGGGATGGTAGTATCCATGCCATTTTTATTAGTTAATTTCCACAGAAGTTCCTGCTTAGAAGCCTGCCATGTCCCAAGAGCTCCTGCCTGTCTCTTTCAGTGTAAATTGAAAGAAGGATTGGGCTCAGAGTGTGACAGATTTTCTGAAAACTGAGAAATTGTTCCAACTGACTTGATGGCAAAATAAGTTGCATTGACCAGACTAGTCTATGACGTTTGTCTGAATTTATATGGCATCTTAATCTTTTTCAGTGAAAAAATTTACAGACAGACTCATCATAGTAGCCATTTCTGCCTAATTGTTCAAGAATTCTTGTTAAGTTCTGAATGATCAATAGATTTCTACTTTCTTCTGATGCTGAATATGTGGCTTACTTGCTAACAAAACTCTGACATCTTCACTGCTCCTTTGCCAGAGCTACTAGGGTCATAAAGTATCCTTTGGTTTAATTCATAAGACACTACTGTAGAAGCTGGTATTTAGTCATGCTCCTGAACCTTAGAAGGATCATTCTGAATGTTTATCTTGCATTCTGTGGGTAAATATAACCTGTGTATTGCTTTCTCTTTACTGTGAGTGCTCTACAACTTAAAAAAGAAAAAGGAAAAAAAAAAAAACAGCCAGACAACCCCTCTGCCCCCCCGAATTACTAAGTACAGCCATTTCGTCAAATGAGTGAGATGTTTTCCTCGTCAGGACTGCACATGTGTATGTGTGGACGTTTGTAAAGAACACTGGTCATGCTCTGGGTTTATTCTGTCAGATAAGATTAAGGCTGTTTGATGTCTGTGAAAAAGCAAGAATACCCCCAAGGTAGGGAAAATGGGAAAGAATGCATTTAAGGAAGGAAAAGTCAACTGTTATATATAACTAATTTTTCTGTGCTTGAAAAAAATTGTGCATTAACACAATTCTTCCTCTGCCGTGGGGGAGGGGGGAGAAGGGGGAGAGAAAGAGAGAGAGTGTGTTTTTTATTCTAAAAATTAAGTCAATACCATTTGATGTATGGAGAGATTGCCAAGTGTAGCCTATTAAATAGGAACACTTACAACATTGGCACTAATAATTTTTTTTCTTTTCTTTTACAGGGGAGGAATAGTGGGTGGTTGAGTCTTTAAAAACAGATTTTTCATCTGCTCCCCACCCTTGGTCTTCTAAGACTTTTAGTTACGAAATGAAGGGCTGGACGGTGTCTTAGTACCTGTCACTATTGTTCCATATCATCTGGAGAACTGATTACAAAACAATAAACTCTGTTTTAAACTGTACATTTGTTTATTTTGTTTTTTAACTTGTAATATTTTGAAGTACAATGGCATAGGAAAATTCTGTCTATCTTGTTACATACAAAACTCATTTCCTAAACAGATTTTTAATTCAGTGCATTTGTGCAAACGGAAATTAAAAAACACTTCCCTCTCCCAACCTTTTTATGAGCAATTTTCCCAGTCTCCCTTGTCTGGTAGCAGGAAATTATGTTTGAAAATTGTGGCACAGAGATGCTTAGTGACTTCTCTGATGTCTCACGCGAAGTCGGTAGTTGAACTGGGAACAGAGGAGTAGGAGTTGAGCAATGTTGTGATATTAACTACAGAATGCATTTATACATTGTACTTCCTTACTTTATAATATATTTTACAGCAGAAACTACATGATGAAACAATCAATTGTAATTTATTAATGTCTTTATTAATGTGTATTTTAGATACCTGTCAAGTAGCAGGAACTAACAGTGGTAACTTCACTTGCAATACCAGCAACAAATCTTCACTTTCCAACTACCTCTATGTCTTCATCCTGGCACAACTGCTACTGGGAGTAGGAGGAACTCCTCTGTACACTTTGGGGACAGCCTTCATTGATGATAGTGTCCCAAAACACAAATCGTCTCTCTACATAGGTAATATTATTTTAAAATCTAAGCTGGTAGCAAATAATTGCTGAATGAACACTGTATAGCTATACTAACTAAAAAGAATCTGGTTTTAGAAAGTAATCATAAATGTTGTAAAGTTCCGAAGGGGCAGCCGTGTTAGTCTAGTTCAGTAAAACAAACAAGGAGCCCTGAGGCACTTAAAGACTAACAAATATATTTATTTTGAGAGCTTTTGTGGGAGAAAACCCATTTCATTATACACTTTGAAGATGGGGGAACTTACGGAATGGGAGGACATGTCTCATTACGGAGCTGAAGTAACAGATTTACCTTCTCAGTGTTTATTTATACTGAAATTGTTTCTGTCATGGTTGCTGAAATGGCTGGCATGTAGATATTTTGGAAACAGACAAGGTGATTCTTAGTGTCTCAGCAGATCAGTAATTTTTTGTACAGCTATTTTATTTGTTTAATAGTGCTAGGGTCAAGACAAACCCCAAAATATCTCGAACACTTTACCTGACCTTTTATTTTCATACATAATCGAGTGTCTGAGATAAGAAACTAAGATGTCAACATTGTATTAAACTGTTTTAAACTATCTGTAGCTAAAGCTAGTATTAGCTCTGAAGCAGAAGAGCTAGGAGCTGAAAACTGTCAATTCAGCAGCCACTTCCTACTGTATCATTTAATGACTGTGCCATGTTCCCTTGTGGGTATATGGTCGGTGTGGGGAGCAGTGTCTCACATGAACATAAAACATTCTACAGTTGGGTTTTTAAGTGCAGGTTCTACATGGGTATTAAAGCAAATCAGGCATACAACAAAGCAAGTCAGGTATACAACAAAGATGGCGTTTACTTACATTTTCAGTATTCACTAATCCTCCCTCTTTAGAAATATCTTACGTCTAGCATTCTGGGGCTCTGGATGATGTATCATTAATGCTATATGAATTGTTCTGATATACCATTTCTTGTGCAATTACTGCTTTTACTGTTTTTAGGCTTTTTGCAGGTCAGGGTGACTTTAGCATGGATTCTTGATTTCAGCTGCACCCACAAAAATCATGAAACCACATGAGCAAATATACATTTCCCTCAGCCCCATGTGGAGCTGAGGAGGAAGCTGGAGAGCAGAGCTTCCCTGCAGTGGATGTTGTTTCATGGGGCTGGGCCCACATCCTGTCTCTGGGCATTGCAACCTTGTGCACTGGCAGGGCTGTAGAGCCACTAATATTTGACCCGACTTATACCTGTTGTGACAGAAGGGTTGCCAGGGGCGTCGCTAGCGCCTGGCACACTGGGCCCGTGCCCCAAATGCTGCCGCCACTGCTCTGGGTCCTGGCAGGACCCCGCCTCTCCTGGTCTCCGGCCGGATTGGGCCGGAGATCTGGGGCCCAGCTGCCCACTGCCGCAGCTGCTGCTCTCAGCCCTGTCCCCTACTGGGATCCGGAACCCAGCCGCCTGTGGCAACGGCAGCTGCTTCTGGCCCCTTCAAAGGCTGGGTGATCCCGCAGCTATGGCTGCCGCTCCCTGCCCTGTCCCTGGCCAGGGCATGGCCTGCGGGCAGGGGGCGGGGCCTGTGCCTGTGCCCCGGGTCATTCCCCGGGGCAGCAGCGCCTCTGGGAATTGCCAGGCCAAACGTAAGTGGAGCTCTGACTGGTATACCAGGTCATAATGCTACTTACTCAAATTTGACCCAGGCACTCTTCCATCATGATGGAGGGATGGTCAAACCAAATTTGAGCAGCATTATAATCCTGTATGCCAGGTTCCAATGCGCAAAGCAAGGAGGTTGGCTTATTCCTTTCCAGCTATAGGACAAAAAAGGAGGTTAATAGGTTACAGTGCAGTCATCATTGTACTCCTTAACCATGACATCTGACAAAGTGGGACTTTGCCCATGAAAGCTCATGTAAAAAATAAATTGGTTAGTCTTTAAAGTGCCACAACACTCCTTTTTTTTGTTTTCCCTCAACTCTCATGACTATGTTAATAAACCCAAGGTACACTCTTTGATGCCACCTACTATAAAGAACTCAGAGAAGACCCCCACACCACATCTTGCACAGGAACTTAAAGATATAATCAAATCCTACCCCAAACAACTCTAAGCGAAATTATACAAACTGCCTTCACCAAACAAGGATGTTCCACCAGAAACCTAAATTGCAGTAGGGAATCGGCCTCTCAAATATCCAGAAGTTGGTCCAATAATAGATATGATCTTACACACCTTGCCTCTTAGCTAACGCCCATAAGAGATCATTTTAAAGATATTCATAATAAAATTGACGTATATTTTGGCTTCTCTTCATCTTTCATAAATCATTGCACTGAAAGTATAAATATGATATTCTTGATCCCTCTACAGATGGCATGGAATTATTATTTTTTAATATATTATGCTGTGTGTCTTCTGAATCTTTCTTGTTATCTGAAACAGGCTTAATTTTGTTTTCTTAACTTGTATTTTAGGGCTGTATATCCTGGTGAGACATGAAATGGAAAACTTTTTTTCTTTTTCTTTCCCTTTAGGAATTGGCTATGCCATGTCATTGCTGGGTCCTGCTCTTGGCTATGTACTGGGAGGGCAGCTACTTAATATCTATATTGATGTCCCTCTAAAGACAAGGCAAGGCAATGTTCTGCTTTTCTTCTGTTTGGCCCACAGAATGCTATCTTTATTGATCCCTTGTTTCTAATGGTAATCTATTAAAATCTTTGGCTGCTTCCTGTGGCCTCATAGAGGATTATGTATGTTGCCAAGCGAAGGGAAATAGTTCTGTTCCACTCATAGGCTGTGTGTAGACATAGCCTATCATTATTTCGAAATAAAGTCCTTATTCTGAAATAAGTTAATTAGAATTAAGAAAATGTTAATTCGAATGAAGGGAAAGCCTTCTATCGAAACGGCGGTTATTTCAAAATGGTTATTTCAGAATAAGGCTGTTTGGACATGTTTCAAAACAGTTATTTCGAAACAATGGTGTTTCGAAACAACATGTCCAAATGGCCTTGTTTTGAAATAACCATTTCAAAACAACCGCTGTTTTGAAACAATTGGGGTTTAACCTGTTTTGAAATGATGGTTCTTATTTCGAAAGGACGGGATCCATCCTTTCGAAATAGGAAAATGTCATGTGGACCAAATATCTTTTATTTTGAAATAACCAGTGTTATTTTTAAATAAAAGTGCGGCGTAGACATACCCATATAAAGGCTCTTTTCCTTCAGAGAATATAAGATGATGGTGGTGGTGGTTGTGATCTTTTTTTAAGAAACACTCTGACCTAAGCAGCAATCTTGTCTTCTCTGATAAAATCCAAGAACTGAGATCTAAATTCTAACTTTTTCTTTAGGGGAAAGTTACGCCTTCATAATCAGGAACATAAGCCTCATTCTAATTTTTGGGGATGGTCATTACCACTTCTTCTCTTTTATCAACCTTGAAATAAACCCACACTTGCCTTCCCAAAAGTTTAATAATCTGCATTATCTGTGTAGAGACTTCTTTTAGTTTTGTTACGAGGGGTGGAATCTCATTTCTTTCCATTCCAGTGGTTACGGTACAGGATGTCTGCAGTATCATTAGACAAGATGAATCTGTATGGGATATCATTCCTCAATGATTTAGGACTTAAACCAGCAACAAATTTCTTTGGAATAGGAAAAAAACTTCTGCCATGGGCATATCATTGTATAATTTTTTTGTTATGGGTTGATTTCTTTGAAGAGTCTATTACTGCAATGCAATAGGAAATAGATAATCTTTGGACTGTTCCAATGTAACGTTCTCTGCAGTTCTAATTTAGCAGAGTCATAGTTGCTCTTTGCTTTTGCATTTTCCTGATGTTTAGTTACTTCAGTTTGCAACTTTGCGTGATGGTATGAGTACCTGATTCACATTTGACTTGTGTACAGATACACCAATAGTAAACTATTAAAAATATGTAGCGCTATCAGTGATGCAGTGGTGACACTGCACCCTACCAAGTCTTTCATGTCTTCCCTGTTGGTCAGTCAGGTGCCTTCTGGTTCAAGAACCTCATCTTTGACCTGGTTATATTTATGGTATACTAACGGAGTGCTTTATTATACAAATAAAATAAAATAAAATAAAATAAAATAAGAGTAGAATATATTGGGTTTAGAAAACAATGAGGAAAAAGCATGATACTGGGAGGCTTTCCCTGTTTATAATTCTAATCCAGCAAATTTGACTAAGTGCCTAGCTTTTAAAGCCATGATAATTTGAGATAATACTCTGTGTGACTCGTAAGGTACTCATGTCATTATTTAATTTGTGTTTTCCAAATTAATATCTTCTCTAGTACAGAGATTGAGCCAGATGACCCACGTTGGCTTGGGGCTTGGTGGATAGCATTTCTCTTGTGCTGTTTCATAACATGGCTTTTGATAGTACCCTTTTCATGTTTTCCAAAGCACTTACCAGGTAAATGTTTTTTGCTTTTTGACTAAATTAGGAGGGAGATTGGGTTTAAGGCTGCAGCAGTGGGACTGGGAATGGGCACTCTGAGGATCTTTTCCACTCATTTGGCTTACTGTGTGAATTTTAGCATATAATGTAATTGTTCTGTGCACTTTATATAAAACAAGTGTAATACCTCATTGTCAGGTATTAACTGAGCTTTATGTAACAGATGAACAGTGCATCCTAGAAGGCCGTTGGGCAGGAGGAAGTGGGAGGGCTTTTCAAAGATTTACTGGATTGGAGGAGGACCTGATGGAAGAAGGCTGAATGCAAAGGAAGTAGAGGAGGTGGTAGTTAAAGTTTTTAAAAGAAAAGGTGCCTCAAATTAGACTCCTAAGTCCACATTTAGGTGTTTAAATAAATGGCTTGACTTTCAGAGTGCTTAGCACCCAACATCTACTGACTCAATTAGTCTTGCATTGCAGTCTTTGATTCAAACTCAGCCTGTTGCCTTGCCTGTATGGGCAAGGCAGTGAGGCACTAATCAAAAGTCTCCTAGCTCAGACTTACTGACCTCAGGAGCTCTATAATTCCTTTCCTTTTAGCACAGTTAGTATTTTGTCTGTGTGATGAATGACAGAAAAAAGGAGTGAAGGGAGTTATAAGTACAGGGGCAGAAAATCCAAGTGAAATGTGTGGACTGAAATGGCCATAACAGGGTTTCAGTGAGTCTGAAATTTCTTTTGATGGTTCTGAAAATGCCAGCAGTTCTCACTGCCAAAACCTGAAGTGCAAGTATGATGTTTTCAGCAGGGCTCTACTTTGCATAGTTGAATTTTTCTGATCTTCTTTTCACTCTGCATCACTGCATTGTCCAGTAACATTTACATGATGTTCCCTCTCTTTGGAAATGGAGCATTTGCTGTAATATTGCACTTTAATTAGTGAGATTGCACATTACATTCATAGTGTAAAACCAACTTGGTCTTCTGTAGGTACAGCAAAAATACAATCTGAAAAAATTTCGGAAGCTCATCATGATGGAAGCGAGGCATTTGTTGAAGACAGGAATATTGGAAAAAGTTTTAAAGATTTCCCAATTTCTCTTTTGGTAAGTCAGTGCAAGAGTTTCAGACATTCTTTGCATATTAGTTTTACATAATTTTGAGATACTGACCTACTCAAAATGTGAATGAGCTAGCTACTTGATAGAAGTCTAGAAACTCATTTACTTTTACACAAGTGCATGCATGGGAAATAATTCCAGTACTGGGTGTGAGTCCAGGTTTACCCTTTCTGCACAGCAATAAACATAAGCTAAATTATGGGATCTTTCAATAAGTACAATATATGTATTCTGGACATACTGTGCTTTGGAGTTACCAAAAGAATGTTGTTGTTCACTCCTGTAGTTATTGCATCATGAGGAATCTTTCTATTCTAACTGACCTTTGGCTAGTTCTTGGCCACCTTAATAAACTTATACCCAAATCTTTTGTCCTCAAGAGTAAAAACTGCAACTAGTTTGTTTTTGGAGAACAGATTACTATCAATAACTTGTTCTCTGAGAATGTATAGCAGAAGTGATCCACACTCTCCCACCTACTTTCCGTGCAGTAGTGTGGATACATGTTAATGCTTTCCCTTTTTTGCTCAGGAAAGGAACTGATGAAGGGAGTAGAAAAGGGGGATAACGTGCAGTAAGGGTGGGATTTAAGCAGCTTGTAAAAATAACGTTATCTGAGTTCTCACTGCCCTTGAGCCACACATAATCCAAAATCTGTAATTCCTTTCTAGCCAATATCAGTAGACAACAATATCAGATATTTAACTGCAGATATTCAATGTCTCCTTTCTGAGACTAGCAACAATTATGCTCTCATTCTTGATTGAAATCTGACCTGGGAGAGAGAGAAAAAGTTAATCAGCTCTAAGAGGTTAAATAAGAAATGGAACTAGTTAGACATCTATACTTTTTATAATTCAACATGGATTTGTAAAGGCAGTTTTGTAGAGCATGTCTCAGTATTGCATTCTTTGAAGAGATTTTTTTTTTTTACAGAAGTACCATAGATAATGCTGTTGACTAGTTGCCTTTAGTCATCTTTTTTGTTTAAAAAGAAACATTTGTTTGAGGAAGGCTTAGATTCCCATGCCATCTATGATTAGTTTAGGGCTGTATCTATGGTTAGCATACCACAGCTGCATTGTTGTAGGACTTCTGTCAGTGTAGGTACTTCATCTCCCTGACAGGTAGTAGATTGCTGAAAGAATTCTGCATTCTGTTTCTCTGGAGTCTTAGGTCAGCTTAACAATGCTACTCAGCAGTATGGACTTTCACACCCCTAACTGATGTAGTTAAACCGACCTAATTTTCTAGATCAGGCTCAGGTAAAATAGAATAGAATAGAACCATAGGGTTGGAAGGGACCTCATGAGCTCATTGAGTCCAACCCCATGAGGCTTGAACCCAGGACCTTCAACTCACATTTTAAAACATAATTAGCTAACTCTTTTGTCCTGTGGATCTCCAATATAAAATCCCCTTTTGTATTCTTATGTAAGTGGGTGATCAGAAATCTTCATAAACTGTGGAACTAGAAGTGCAGCATACTTCTAATGCAGCTGCAGAAAGGAGTTGCATTTTGCACTACCAAAGCAATGATCTAAATACAGGCTTAATGTACGCAAGGAGTTTTAAGAGAATTGTAATACTAGCCAAATTCACATTAGTGAGTGTGTTTACTGTAATACGTTAGTGACATTGTTTTTAAAATTCACTGTAATTCTGAATCATTTATCATTCTGATAAACTGATGCTTGTTTTTTACGCTTAGGAATTAGTGTTCCTGTTACCGTTTCATTTAGCTTGTAGCTAGTAGGTTAGAGAGAGGAGCACAGTTTATGGAGGAGTGTATACTTCTGGGTTTCAAACCATGTCCCTCCTTGGAGGAATATTCTTCTGACTGATGCCAATATCAGATGTCTTGAGTGAGTGATTTGCATGTCCTTCAAAAAGCACTCACCGAAGGAAAGGCAGACATGAGAGCAATGTTGGACTCAGGTCACAAACCTGATAACAGAGGCTTCTTCTATCATAACTCATCTTTCCAATGTTTCTGTCATTAAACACATGGTACCTTATTCAGGAGCATGTAAGACAAAAGTTGCTAAAAGCAGTTATGGATACTTGCTGTTTGAGGGCTGAGTGGCCCAGTCTATGCAGAATTGTAGCTACACTGTCTGTTCCATGATATTAGATAGACAGGGTGTGTGAGGTAATATCTTTTATTGGGCCAACTTCTGTTTGTGAGGAGACTAGAAGGGTTATGGTTCTGACTCTGTCCTTTTCCTGGTACGGAGAGCTGTCTTCCATACCAGGACTTATGTGTTCTGAGGAACAATTCAGAGGAGCCATTGCAGCCGATGAGAGGAAAAAGCGAACCCTGGGCAGGGAATGCTGTACTGTAGCAGAAAGCCAGTGTAGACACCATGTCTTGGTCTTCAGCCAAAGAGGTCTTTAGATGAGAAAGTTATCTACCTTATTTCTCTTCAACACCAGCTTTAGCAATGCTGTCTTCTTCAGCAGTGGAGCACTCAGAATGATTTTCATCTGTGATCCCGTTGTGGCACTAGTGGCTTTGATCAAACCCTGTGCTCCACTGACTGGACAGGGTTCAAAGGAGAAAGAGGTAGCTTAGCATCCTCAATGAAGGGAACTTTTACAACTGAACTTGAGCTCAAAGAGGTTCTTTTGTGCCTTCACCAGTCATCAGAGTCACTCTAGAACCTGATTCACGTATCCTGGAGGGTTTTCCAGTTTTGGTGCCAGATATATCCTTTCTGCAAAAAGGTGAAAGGATACTTGTAATGAAAATCTCTTTAATCCAAGATATGAATGCAGTTAAGGTATCGGTCCCATGCAGATCCTTCAATCTTCTGCTATAGCTTTGGTGTTCGACACTTAGGCTATGTCCACCCATACACCACTATTTTGAAATAACCCATTTCGAAATGAGTTATTTCGAAATAAGTTAATTCGAATTAACAGTTTGTTAATTCGAATTAAGAAAAAGCCTGCTTTCGAAACAGCTGTTATTTCAAAATGGTTATTTTGAAAAAAGGCTGATCGGATATGTTGTTTCTAAACAATGCCCGTTGTTTCAAAACAACATGTCCGAACGCCGTTGTTTTGAAACAGCCAACAATGGCTATTTCGATATTGAAGCAGGTTTAACAGTTTTGAAACAACAGCACGTCGTATGGACATGAGAATTTTTATTTTGAAACAACCTCTGTTGTTTCGAAATAAGAACCCTGTGTGGACATACCCTTATTTATTCAAAGATGCTGACTCCTTTTCAGTCTCTAAACAGGAATGTTCAAAAAAAAAAAGCCAAAATAAAATTCTATTAACGGAAAGAAAATAATCTTAAGAGGAACAGGGGAAAGTTCTCCTTAATAGATCTGAGGATGCTAATTCTTATAGTTCTTCATGGGTTTCTACAAAATGCTTGAATGTTCACTTCCCACAAGGTCCACAACCATGGCCTTCATTGATCACAGCTTTCACAGAAAGTTGTTCCACAATACACAGGATCTATACTTAAGTCATCTGCTGCAAATTCTCATGGTTCATAGCACTGTCCTTGTCAAGGTTCAGAAATGGAGAAGCAACAAATTGATGGTGAAATACCTGCTTGTCAAGAAAGTCTTCCCAGTCTTCCACTTGGTCTCTCCCTGCTGCCTGATGAAATAATTTCAACTGATTATTTAAAATCCTGTGATAAATTATTGAAGCAGATGAAGTTCTTTTGGAGACTGTTCAAGGGTAAGCGTATAAATTGATATCCTACAACCAACATCCCAAAACAGGGTTGCACTACCTGTTAGTGAATAAATGTTGGATCCATCAGAAGATCTTTGGGCTACTACTTCTATGAGGCAAACATGCAGCTGAACCATGGCTGTTCACTCTGAGCTGCAGTAGAGCTGATGGGGCATCACTGCTCAGGCTTGCAACAGCCTAGCTGCACTGACGGACTCTTCCAAAAGAGTCCACAGTGACTCAACCCTGAGGCATGAAGCAGTAACCTATCCTTCAGCTGAGTCAGAGTCAGATGACTCCCAGGCTCGGGTATTTTCCCCAATCCTGCCTGAACTACAGATCAGTCTACAATAGTACTATTCAGCCAAAAACCCTCCTTGAAGCCTCAGGGTATATCAGACCTTCCAGATTCCCAGCCTGTTCTTGATCCTGTTCCTGTTCCTACCCCAACCTCATCTGAGCCCTGTTCCAGTCTAGTCTATGCCCTACTCTGACCTTACTCCTAACCTCTCCAGCCTTGCCTCTGCTTCCTGACCCACCATGAACCCTAGCTTTGACCTTTGACTTGCATCTGGATTCTGGCTATGGTACTGATTCTTGTTTGTCTACTGACTGTGATGTTGGTTCTGGCCTGCCACCTGATTTTGATTCCAGTGTTGCCCTTGGCCCAGTCCTAACACTACATCCAGCTTCAACTCTGCCCCACTTACTAGGCCATGCTACTGAGAAGCAGCCCCTGATGCCTCCTTTCATTTCAGCTACTTCAAAATTTGCTGATTGTAGATGCCAGGTACCATCCAAGGGTTACAAGCATTTTTCTACCCTCTGGCTTCATAAGTATTAGTTATTGTTGCTGCCAGTGAGAGCTATAAAAAATTAGGAAAGTTTACTGGTAAAATAAAGAACACATGAAAGTACCTCTTTGGGGGGTGGGGACAGCTACACTTTAGCCTCCTATCAAACTATTCTGTCCAAATATGATTACCAAAAATGGGATAGATTTTAAGGACACATGATGTTTAGAGATGACTTTAAAGCTCTTTGTGAAGACAGTCAACTGACTGCTAAAACATCTATTCAGACTGAATTACACGCTCCTGACTGGTGTTTTCAGCAGTGGCTATAGGAATTGTGATGAGATGCTCATCTTGGTTATTTGCATTAGGTTGACCAAGAGATGTACAAGCAACCACTGAAGATCTACCATTGTAGAGTTACAATGCGTTTTAGTACTAAGATGTCTGAGTTTCTTCATTCATTGAACTATTCAAGAATTTTACCCTTGAGTTTTGACAGGGAGAAATTGCAGGAGGTTGGTGGTGGCTCTGCTCTTTGTACTGGCCCCCACTGATGCACAGCACCTGGGAGTGCTTGACCAGTCCAATGGTGACAGCGAGGGAAACAATTTCCATGACTGTGTGCTGGGTGCACAAAGTGCAGTGTACATGTGCAACACATCTTGAAGACCAACAGTTACTGAACAGGTTAAAAATGTCCCCTGCCATTTATCCCTGGCCCAGGGACTATTCATTGTCATTATGAATAACTGTTAGTTGCCACTGTGAATGAGGGTGGCTTTTCTTCTACATAGCCTCCAATTCTTGTTTGGACTGAAACTACTCAAATAATAATTTTTGTGTAGAGCAAAAATACATATTTCAATGCAATAATTATTTGTCCAAAAACTTGAAATAGCAACTTCACCATGAATAGTCACCATTTTTTCCTGTTCCTGTAATAGGTTAAATAAACTTAGTATAAAAGCCTAGGCAACACCTCTGCTTACCCAAGAAATTTACCTTTATACTAGAATGAAACAGTGAGAGACTTCAGAATCTATTTCATTGTGTTATAGAAGTTAATTCTTTAGTTAAGTATATGTGGAAGTGTTATAGAGGAACAAGAAGAAGGGAAGACTGAGGGAATTTATTAACTCTTTGCTTCTCGCTAATCAACCACCAACTTTTGTCCCCAAACTTCACCCTGCAAAAGAATGTAGTTAGAAATAAGAAGATACAAAATAAAAGTGAAACTTGCTGTCTTTTGTTTTTGAGCCTTCCTGATGATCTGATAGTTTCCTTTGGGAAACTGTGACACAGCTTAGTGGATGGAAATCGTATCACTTGAATTTCTAAAATTAGAATGGACAATTCATGGCAGAACTGGAGGAAAATAATCATTTCATAGAATCATAGCAACTGGAAGGGACCGTGAGAGGTCATAGAGTCCAGTCACCTGCACCCATGGCAGGATTAAGCATCCTCTTAAACCATCTCTGACAGGAGCTTGTCTACCCTGCTCTTAAAAACTTTCTCCTAATGTCCAACCTAAACCTCTCTTGCCATAATTTAAGTCCATTGCTTCTTTGTCCTATCACTGGCAGTTAAGGAGAATAATTTTTCTCCTTCCTCCTCATGACAACCTCTTAGTTACTTGAAAACTGTTATCATGTCCCCTCTCAGTCCTCTGTTTTCCAGGCTAAACAAATCCAGCTCCCTCAATCTTCCCTCTTAAGTCAGGGGTTCCAGAACTCTAATCACGCATGTTCTTCTCTGGACTTTCTCCAATTTGGCCACATCTCTTCTGAAAGTAAGTGCCCAGAATTGGACACAGTACGCCAGTTGAGTTCTAATCAGGGCTGAATAGAACAGAAGAATTCTTGTGTCTTTCTTACAACACTCCTGTTAATACATCCCAGAATGGTGTTTGATTTTTTTGCAACAGCATAACACTGGTTGGCTCATATTTAGCTTGTGGTACACTATGACACCTGGATCCCTTTCCGCAGTACTCCTTCCTAGGCAGCCATTACCCATTTTGTATATGTGCAATGGATTGTTCTTTCCTAAGCCGAGTACTTGTCTTTATTTAATTTCATTGGGACTAATTTCTGATTAATCTCTTTCAGTTGTAAAAAACAAGTGAAATGTGTGGAAAAAAATACAAAATCATGTTGAGAGTTCAGAACCTATAATACTTCAGTTTAAAAGTCTTGGATATCTGCAAACATTTTAAAAAGTTATTTGTAAACACACTGTAACTTCATTAAATAAATTTAATAATAGGAATACTGTAGTTAAGAATGCTAAATGAGTATTTTTTCCACCCAGATACTGCTGAAGAATCCAGTCTTAATGTGCTTAATAGTAGCTGCTTCGACAGAAGCCTTGGTTGCCACTGGATTTGCCACATTTCTGCCAAAATTTATAGAAAATCAGTTTGGACAGTCACCCAGTTATTCAGCTACTTTAGGAGGTAAAGTGGTTTGCAATACTTTTAACTTGTTAAATAAATATATCTTGTGCTATATATAGTACTGTCTAGCTGGGAGAGGAGAATAATTAATTTGGGAGTGGTGTGGACTTTATTTCGTAAAGTTTCTGTAACATTTAATACAAAAATATTTTTGTTAGCAAAAATTGGCTTTTTTTTTTTTTTTACTTCAAAATATCAACTTCACAGTAGCAGAGGACTCTCACTGCAATGCACTTGGTTGTCTTGCCTATACTAGGAAAGCTATCTGTAATTCACTAGTGGGGCAACTTTACTAGAAAAACTTCAGGTATTTTTATAATTCATTGAAGAGTTAGGCAGTGTTATGATGACCTACCCTAATTGTGAGCTCACCTGTAAAAAGTTAGTGTAAGTTAATAGAACGTCGCAATAATCTGTAACAACAAATGTTGATGCAAAAAAGAACAAAAGAGGGACAGACTGAATTAATTCAAACAAGAAGGCTTGGTGTTCCTCAAGGACTATGGTAAGGTTATGCTTGATAAACAAGAAAAACATGTAACCAGAAATCAGTAAATCAAACCTGGGGTGTTAAAAATTTAGCTTATCTGGTAGCTAGAATAATGAGGGGACCTGCTTTTCCAATCACCACTTCCTTTCTGGATCCTTCAAGAATGATTTTTGGGAAGAAAAATTGGCTACTGGAATGATCTTCATCCCTGGATCATCTGCATCCTAATACTGAAAGATATTTGGACCAGATCAGGCTGGTGAGAGGGAGTTGTGTGATATTGCTACCTCCACTATCTTTAGCTGAATCCTGAACACTCCCTGGGATGAGAAACTCTGTCTCTCCCACCTCTCTCAAAATAAGTCCTTTTCCCTTCACTCTTCTTCTTTTTCCTATCCGTCTCTTTACGTCAGCTAAGCCAGACTCTATTTAGACCAAAGAGTCATCAAAAATCGATATCCTTACACAGGTTTGCCTGGTCTTGGAATGACTGATAAGTTTGTGTACCTTATTTGTGTTTTTTTTTTCCTGCTGTAAGCTTTCAAGTGAAAATCAACCAGAAACAGAAGCTGGATTTTCTATCTTTGCCATTCTTTTCTCTTCCTGTGTGTATGTGTCTTTAGTTTCGTCTTCTGGAAACTTGGACTAGATTTTAAGAACATGAGCTAGAACAAGAACAACAATTGCAGCCCATCTCAATTAACTATTTTTTTAAGGGCAGTTATTACCACCTTTAATCCCATCTAAGTGACTGTTAGACAAGGTTGTTCCTTTGTAAAGTATTTCTCTAGCATAAAGGGAAGGAGCATGAGTAATGTGCTTCAAACTTCTCAAATATTTTTAACCTTCCCCTTTTTCTGTATCTTTAATAAAAGGTTTAAAAGATTTTAATAATGTGTTTGCCATAGTACTAAGTAGGCTGAAGTCTTCATGTACCAAACCCTGAGCCTTATATAAATCTGATGTTAGACAGTGCCAGGGTTATTTTAACACCTTTGATTCTGCTCTACTCCATGCTGATTATATCTCAACTGCAGTATTATATCCAGCTCTGGTTGCTGTATTTCGGGAAAGATATGGAGAAATTAAAGGAAGTCCAGAGAAGAGCAGCAAAAATGATTTAAGGCCTAGATAATATGACTGATGAGGGAAGACTGAAAAAAATTGGGTTTGTTTAGTCTGAAGAAGAGAGGACTGAACAAGGAGATAATTTTTAGGTACATAAAATGTTGTTACAAGGCGGGAAGAAAAATTTTTCTCCTTACCCTCCGAAGATAGGACAAGAAGTAATGGGCTTAGATTGAAGAAAGAACAGTGTAAGCTGGAGAAAACTTCCTGCCATTCAGGGTAGTTAAGCAGTGGAATACATTTCCTGGGGAGGTTGCAGAATCTTCATCACTGGAAATTTTTAAGAGCAGGTTAGATGAATAGCTGCAAGGGGTGGTCTAGATCAGTGTCTCGCAGCTATATTTTGTGGAACACTGATGCTTCACAGACATTGTGAAGGGGTTCTGTGACCAACCCCAACCCCTCCCCATCAGCATGGACTGAGTGGGGAGAGGGAAGAGAGCAACGTGGTGATCTGATGTGTACCTGGGAGATTTAAAATGCTCCAGTCGCAGCAAAGCTTCCAGGTGCACATCAGCATCCACCACTACCTTGTTCCTTTCCTGGGGGATTTTAAATTTCCTGTCACTGTTACCACTGGCATCAAAATTTCTTGGACATAACTTCCATGGGAAGACTTCCTTTGATGAACCTTAAACCAAGAATAAGCTAACTTCATTTTTACATGCAGGCCCAAAATTCCTGTGAAAATTGGAGTAATATCATTCTCAGTACTAAATTATGTGCATAATCATTGTGTATCTGGTTTTTTAGAAATAAACACATTATATTTATAAAATTGTATTTAATTTGGTTTCCTGAATCATTTTTGCAGGGATATGTGGTAAGCAGATATTAGGAACATCACAGCTGGTATATGCCAGTGTTTTTGAGAAAGTTTTCATCAGGTGTTCCGCGTAGAGTAATTTAATACCAGTACCTTTTGGTGTTCCCCAAAACGTTGAGAAACACTGGTCTAGATAATGCTTAAGTCTGCTAAAAGTTCAAGGGACTGAACTAGATAACCTCTCAAGTTCCCTTCCAGTCCTATGATTCTTTGGACCCATGCAACAGCTACCATAGTAATAAAAATGGATTGAGTCCTGTTGACATAACAGTTTCCACCTTTGCTATCTCTGGTGAATGCTATTTATGGTTTTCTTAGGTTATACACAGCTTCAATGTTAATCCATTAGGAAACATGGTAATAACTTGAATGTCACTGAAAGTCTGTTTCACTTTAATAAATATTTTTTTAGGATAAAGGTGAAAAAAGGGCAATTGAGAATTTTGCTTGTATGAGAACCACTTTGATTCCCCTCCAACTGCTCCTCCCCCTACATCTTCTGACCTGGCTGCTCCTTGTCCCCAGTTACTGGCTTTTTCCTTCCATGAGATGCTCATCTTCTATTCTACCAATAGTTGGGGGTAGTAGACTTTTTTTTTTCTTGTGGTAGAAAATAGAAGTGAGATCCTTGTAGGGTTTACTTTATATCATCACAGTGATCTGTGTTAAATCTTTTTTTTTTTTCCAATTCCAGTATCCTCACAAATGTCCTAGAAAAGGTAGTAGATAATATCTTAATGAAATGATATCAAAGTGGGAGGACTGAAACAATAAATAAGGAAATGAATATAAAGACTAGAAATGACAATGAGAATACTGAGGAAAATGCAAGTTAAAATAACAAGCAATAAATAAATGTGATATTCAGTTTTGTAGAGTAATCTGAAAAGCATTGTGGTTGAAAGAGATCATTAGGCTTCTGTTGTGCTGAGTCCACTGCCTAAACATTAAGATTTTGTAAGCATTACAGTAAAGGAGAGTTTTAAGGAGGTTTCTGAGGCTGGCGAATAAGAGAGTTTTGCAGATGTTGATGGGAAGCTCTTCTTAAACATGAGGGTGAGCATGGGGAAAAAGCACAGAAGTATTTGTTTGAAAACTGAACAAGTGAATAATGGGCTGAATGGTTTTAGACTCTACTGGTGTTGTTGCATGAGCTACCACACCAAAGGTACTGCCCTTGGAACTGTTCCTTCAGGGGACTGGCAGCCTTTGCCAGCCCATGTACTGTTCCCTTCCTCTGCAACCCTCAGCTGGTGCCAGTGGCCTCCTCTGTTGAAAAAATGTGGCAGCTGCCTGAAAATTCAGCAGTGGTCACGGCTGGAGTGGGAGTGCTTCCCAAGCATACCATGGAAAGAAGTTGCCCAGAGTGGCTTGTCTTGGTGGTGTGCCTGGAGCAGGGGTCCCTAGGCATGCCACGAAAAGAAGCGGTTCCTTTTAGGTGTTCCCAGGCATGCTGCAGAAAGAAGCTGCCTGAAGTAACTCCTTTGGGGAGCATCACATTACAGAGGGCAGCCACTCTGGGCATCTTTTTTCTGTGTCACATGGAGGCATAGTAATGGGATACTCCTTGTGTTCCAGCTGCACCCAAAGGAAGCCATCCAGTGGCTTTTGGTGGGAGGAGTGGGAATTTCTGTGGTACTGCAGAGGGTGCTGCATGCCACTGAATGGGTTTTGGTGCCACTGTCGGTACACATGCCGGGGGTTGCCTACCCATGTTCCTTCTTTGATGACAATGGAGCAGTTTCTTGCTGGAGCTGAATCCCTTCATTTGTTTCTGTGATTACACTTATCCTGTTTAGCTATGACTGACGCAGTTATTCATGGCTATTCCTTCCTTGCTTTCCTGTCAAGTCTCATCCTTTTATTTCTTCTGTTTATTTTTAACCCGAGAAATTTCTTAGAAAATAGAGTAGGGAGACTGTCTGTCTGTGAGGTTTGGAGGACCAAAAAGCACAATATCTACACATTGTTGGAACTCACTGAGGAAAATCTTGTGCTTAAAGTAGCAATAGAATGAAGAAAGGAAGGCACCAGCTGACTTAAAAAGGTGAAGATTTTGAAAGTTTGTGGGAATGCTATATCTGATGAGTCTACAGCGTTATCTAGGACTGGGTCATGCTTTTGGCAATAAGAAGTTTAAAAAAAACAACTGAATTATGAGAGGCCACAGATGCATACATCTAAAACTAAAGAGAATAATTTGTTATTTTAGTGAGAGTTATTGTAATAGTTTATTTTTGCCTTTTAAAATTCCAGTAATATAGTTTGAAAATGACAACTCAGAATACACCCTGATGATTTTTATTTTTCTAAGATGAAATTTTTCTAAATTGCATGATCATGTCTTTCATTTTTGTGTAATTGCTGGTGTCTTGTTTTCCTCTAGGGCTTGTATTAATTCCAGGAGCAGCACTAGGCCAAATCATAAGTGGCATTTTGGTTTCCAAGTACAAACTGGATTGCAAAAACACAATCAAGTTCATGTTTGCCACTTGTTCAGTGGCACTAATATTAAACTCCGTTTTTATATTTGCTAAATGTGGGAATGAGCCATTCGCAGGTGTCTCTGAAACATATAACGGGTAAATATATTTTAATGTACTCTTGGAATTGGTAGTAATGTTCAAAATGAGTAAATTATTTTTCAGTGTATAATAACACTTTTGAAATCACCAGGTTTCATTTTCTTAATGTATGAAAAACATACCTTTTGACCTCATTGAGAATCCTTTCCATAGTTGAGTCCTGGCTGCCGCAGAAGAAACAGGAAAACTTCAAGTTCTTTTGACATTACAGGTCCTATAAAAGGATCTGGCAAGCTGATCCTACTTGGCTGTTATTTCTGTCTTGCAGATGTGGGCAGCTTGTGTGGTTGCTTAGGCTAGATGTCCGTGTTACTTTGGGGAATGTTTTTCCCTCTGACTTCTTCAGTTTTTGTCAGTGGTTGGTTAATTTGTACAAGTTTCTTTCTAGGTGGAGATTCCCATCTGTATTGAGAGATGGCTCAGAGGTCGGAGTCCTAACTTTGCTGCTTTGACAGGGAATGGTCTGCAGCCAGTGGACTTCAAGTTTTGTTGTTTCCTAACTTTTCTTTGGCTGGAAAGGCTTCAGCTCTCAAACTAGAGAGAGACTTAACCTGTAGTTTTAACTTTCTATGCACACATGCTTCTTAGCTGAAAGGCATTTTGAGCCCAGCAACTGAACTGGTAGATTGGTTTGCTTTAGATTGAATGTGGCAGACCTCATGTCAGTCATTCATGTCAGTTGAACCAAGGGTCATAGCTCTGGCCTGGGTGGATAAAGAGCATAAGTTTCATTGGTGTTGCATTTTTGATTAGCAGGAAAGCCCTAGCTGCTGACTATCTACACAAGGGTGGTTTTGCTCACTTGAGGTATACTACGCAGCCCACAGGAACAAGCTTGTCCAACTGAGTTGGCAATCTTGGGCTAACGTGGCTTGTGTCATTGTTCTAAAAATATAGGTGTAGATGGGTCTTTGAAGTTCCAGCTTGGACTTCAAAGTCCGCTCCACCTCTGTTTCCTAAGATTTAAACAGAACTGCAACTTAAAGGTACTATTTACAAAACTGTTTTTAGAGCACTGGCACAAGTCCTGCCAGCACAAGTCTGTCAATCATGGCAGGGAGGCTTGCTCACAGGGGCTATGTAGACTCTTGGTGTCACTTCCTTTGTTTGTTTTCCTTAGCTGTCTGAACTGCTTAATTCATCCTTCCTAGTCCTGATTTGAGGAATTTTTTTAACAAATGTCCATACATGGTTTGCAGCTTAAGTTTTGCTTCTAATTTTATCAACTGTTTGTCTTTTTAGTTTGGGTGAATGAGTGAAACATGGACTCTTGGTTCAGTTGCTTGTTTTGACTCATTCTTCCATTCTTCTGTTTTTGAGTAACTTTTGTTGGATACTGACCTGCAATATTGTTGATTTTAAAAAAATCTGGGTGCTAAAATGCTTATTTTATTCAAATTAAATAACTACCTTTTCCCTATCTAAATTAGGCAAAAAACTCATCTACATGGTTAGCATCATAGTCTGAAAGTAGTCATAACTATAGCTTCTTCTGAGAAAAACAAAAAAAAGAGGAGGAGAAAGGATAAGTCAGAACAGTGTTACAACACTAAACAATATATAGTTATTGTTTAACCTTATTGTCAGAACAATGTGCTACTGAGAGGGTTCTCCTAGGAATTGTTTTAAATTCTAGTGGATAAGGCACAGGTAGATTGTGTTAGCAGTGTTCTTTTAGCATACTTTTAAATCCTGGTTATTGTTTATTATTACAGTAGTGCTTAGATGCTGCCCCATTGTAGTACAATTCAATAATAAGTAACGGGTCCTTCCCTGAAGAACTTTCATACTGAGTAGATAAGCTTGACTGTGAATGTAGGGTTGCAGGAGAATGGACATGGGTGACTTGTGGAGTCCATCTCACATATTTTGTCCACTGGACTGTACCAGCTGTTTTTGAAACTTTCAATTAGTGTGAATCTGTGTTTGTATATTTATGGACTTTGTTCTTTTCTGTTAATGGATTTTGATATTTTGAACAACTTCAACATTTCCATTTGACACCCAGTCTCTATATTGCTCTTCTCTAAGGATAATCATCTTGCCCTTAGCTTGTATATGAATATTGGTACCTGCAGG
This sequence comes from Podocnemis expansa, assembly GCA_007922195.1. NCBI lineage: Eukaryota > Metazoa > Chordata > Testudines > Podocnemididae > Podocnemis > Podocnemis expansa. Next base: position 590,111 of record ML682066.1, read on the forward strand.
TGACTGCATCAACCAAAGAGAGAGGAAGTGGTGTGTCCTAAGGCACTGGACTACTTTTTTGCTAAGCAAAACACCTCAAAATGGTCATCTTTACTTTCTCTCTTGTCATTGCTGTGTTTGAATATGAACAAGTTTAATAGTAAATTCTGTTGTAAGATACAGGAGACAAAAGTGATAACGTACTTTGCTGAAAATTAGTCTGTTTCAGAAGCTTACTAACTGGATATTGTAGCTCTGTCAGTCTTTATAAAAGTGTAACACATGGCACTTCAGAAGAATATTTTTAATACTGTTCTCTTAACTTCATATTAAGAAGTCTCTTTTAAAAATGCAGTTACTAGACCAAAAACCTGTCCATTTATTGAGAGATTTTTCAAATGCACAAATGGGAGGTGAGAACATAATGGCCATGTAGCAAAGAGAGCCCGCCATGCCCAGCAAAGGGCACCAAGAAACTCCTGCACTCCCCCTGCTGGGCAGAAAAGCCTCCCGCACAGGACTTGGCCTGGGAACCCAAAGGTGGAGCTAGGGGGACGGAGGACCAGATAAAAGGCTCTCCCTGTGAGTCCCTGGTCCATCTTTTTAGGGGACGGGCTGACTGGCCACCAGAGCTCCAGCTTGCAGAGAGGCCTGAGATCCCTCCTGCAGTAACAGAGGAACCCTGGGGAAACCAGGAAGCAGGCACTGACCTATATTTTCCCCAAGGTGAGGACTTAGAGGAGTTGCCTTCTGCATAAGAGTTGGAGACCAGACTAGGGGACAGGTCACGGAGGGACTCAGTGGCCTGGAACAGTTACCCTCTGCTGAGGCCCTAGAGCATCCGATGGCATCCGCTCCTTGTGACCTGGAAGAATTACCACTGGTGGATGGACCAGAGGGACTACCAGACTGTCCTCCCATAGATAGTGAAGGCTTGACAGGGCTCCCGTTAGCTGTTTATCCAGAAGATGAAGAGGACTACGGGACCCAGGTAACCTGGAGGGGAAATGGGAGGAAGTATCCCAGGGACAGCGGGTAATTGCTCAGCTGTTTTGGGGGTCAGTGTGATTTGGCAGGAGCCCCGCTGACCTAGTGGCACACTGTTCGGTCACTGTTAGGTCCCTGGGCTGGAATGCAGTGGAGTGGGTGGGCCTTCGTTCCTCTCCCTCCCCCTCACCTTCAGGGTGCTCTGTTCTGCCTTTCCCTGCTTGAGGGGCTGAAGGCTATAGATTCTGACTGTGTGGCTTTGCCCTGCCTGAGGAGTTGAAAGGCCAAAGACTCTATTGACTGTGGTGTCTTGTGTGCCCTGGGCCTCCAGAGATAACCTCCTGAATGTGCCAAAATCAGGGCAAGCTGCAAAAACCAGGGGCCGAACCCCCAAACCACTGACGGGTGGTACTTAAACCAGTCTCCCAGTCAGCAACAAAACATGCTTCTGATTCCCCACTCTGGTCCTCACCAAGCATAACAAAATAGAAACAGCCTAGTTTATGCACATCAGCTCCTATGCTCCCCCCTAGCCACTGGGCCTCTTAAATAAGTTCTGCTGACCACAAAGGGCCAGCCACATCACCCAGAACAATATAGGCTTGGATCTTACCCAGAATACCATGCTGCCAGCCAATCCTTTACTAACTATGACTAAAGGTTTAATATAAACAAAAAAACAAACAAAATATGAGAGATGTTAAAGGGTCAAAGTGAATCATGTACATACAAATGATTTAGAGTCCATAGAAAGCAAATCCTTGAAGATCCTGTAGTTTGCAGGTTAGTCCTGCCCCTCTGATATGCATCCAGCAGATGGGTGGGTCTCAGTCCTTTGTTCAGTCCCAGAAGAATAGTTCCAGAGGAGGGTGTTGGTTCCAGACAGAGACTAAAGACAAGATGGAGATGGGGCTCTAGCCTTTTATCACCCTTTAGCCCTCTCCATGCTCCCAGGGTCCTTGCCAAATCAAAATGGAGTTGAGTCACACGGTCAGTCTGGGTGACTGGCTGAACAAGTTTCCCCCTAGGCCCACTTCCACTGGGAATTCCCTTGATGAGACATCAGGAGGGCATTGTTTTTGCAGACACTCAGTGTGGAAATGCCTTAAGATCAAATCACTTGGAACACACACAAAAACAAATAGGCTTCTCATTTCTAGTACAAGCATGATACCTACGTATAAACCATATAATCATTCTTAGCAGATTACATCCTTTCTGTTGGCACCAAACACAGTATATCACATATAGTGTATTGCAAATATAAAATATTAATATGAAAGGTAACCATAAACCATCCCCCAGACCGCATCACACCTTGCCCTGCCTGAGGGGTTGAGAGACGAAAGACTTTATTGCTTATGGTACCCTGCCCTGCTCGAGGGTTTGAGAGGCCAAAGACTCCGGAGGCTACAAACTTTGCTAGTGCCCTGCCTTGCCCCGCCTGGGGTGCTGAAGGCTATAGTCTTTATGGGTATCCGCCTTGCCCTGCCAGAGGGGCTGAAGGCTATAGACTATTTTTGCATGGCCTTGCCCGGTTTTGTGGGGCTGGAAGGCTACAGACTGGAGAGTGTTCTACCTTGCCCTGCTTAAGGGACTGGAAGGCAGTGGACATTAAGGACGTGTCTGCTCTGTGAGGAGGGCAACTCCACCTACTGTGGTGGTTGACCATGCTATACCGTATTGGGTCAAACCAATAGTCCACCTGTTTTCCAACAGTGACTGGTGCCAGATTCTTCAGAGGGAGTGAACAGAGCAAGGCAATTTTTGAGTGATCCATCTTCCATGGTCCAGTCTCATCTGGCATTGAGATTTAGGGACACCTAGAGCACAGGTTATATCCCTTGACCACCTTTGCTAATAGCCATTGATAAATCTGTCCTCCATGAACTTACGTAAAGTTTTACTAAACCCAGCTATAGTTTTGGCTTTCAGTGTTCACTAGCAATGAATTCAACAGGTTGAATGTATATTAAGCAAAGAAATACTTTACTTTTTTTAAAAAAATGGTTGCAAATTAATTTAATTGAATGATCCCTGATTCTTATATGAAACAGAAAATAACGGTTACTTATTCACTTTCAACATATGACTTGCTGCTTTATGGACTCCTTAAGTATTCACCACCACTCCCCTGTAGTCATCTCTTTTATGATCTGAATAGTCCCAGTCATTTTAATCTCTTCTCATAGGGAACTGTTCTATACCCCTCATCATTTTTGTTGGCCATTTCTGTATTTTTTCCAGTTTCATTTTTGGGATTGGATGACCAGAACTTCGCAAAGTATTCCACATGTGGGATAGATCTTGGATTTATTTAGTGGCATTATGATATTTACTGTCACATTATCTATCCCTTTCCTAATGGTTTCTAACATTCCATTAGCTTTTTTTGGCTGCCATTGAATACTGAGCAGATGTTTTCAGAGAACTATCTATGATGACTCCAAGGTGACTTCCTTGTGTAGTAATGGCTAATTTAGAACCCATTATTTTTATGCATGGTTATATATGTAAGTGCATTGCTTTGCATTTGTCAGCAGTCGGATATTCGATGTAGAAGTTGCAGAATGTAGAAGCAATGCATGAAAAACATTTTCAGTTTGAAATGGATCCTTTTAATTCTTTACTATTTTTAAGGTTCTTAAAACATGTATCAATTCTATATATTTTAAGTGAACTGGATACAAAATACTGCAGCTACCGAGAGTAGTGGAAGACTACTGTTGCAAGAAACAGCTTGTACAAATGTCTGTGACAATCTGCATATTGTACTGAGGATTAGCTGAAAAACAAATCCCATTTGATTAAAGAAGGTATCAGCATAGGGATCTTTTAAATATGCATACTTTCACTGAAAGCTCACGTGGTAGTATAAAATATCATTTCAGCTGTACAGGGTTTTAGAAAAGATTCAAATTATTCCTATTTCATAAACACATAAAAGAACACATATTGTTGTGAGTTAAGTGGAGTAAAAAAAAGAACATTTCAACCCATCAGCAGCTAGTAATCCTATCATGGAGTGACAGCTAGAGGCAACTCCAACTGTTTGCGGGTCTGCCAAAGAGCCAGATGGTATAGTGGAAAATAACTTTGATGCTCTGGTATCTAGGGATTCTAGCTTCCAATTAAAGATAAGCATAAACATGAGGGATATGCAGTGCAACTGGGTAAATGACTTTTCAATATTCTGTTATTGTTTCCTTTACTTTACTTTTAGAAAAGGGCTTAATATCTTGTCAGAATAATACAATGACAAAAATAAAACCAGTTTTTTATTTAGACCAGTATTTCCTTAATAATTACGTTTCTGCCTTGTGCTCTTGCTGCCAGAAATTGAACTCATTAGTGGCCTCAATTAGCTCTAAACCAAGTAGATACAAGTGAACCCTTACACTCCGTACAATGTGCATGAATCATAGAATCATAGAATCATAGGGTTGGAAGGGACCCCACGAGGTCATCTAGTCCAACCCCCTGCCAAAAAAAGCAGGACCACTCCCATTAGATCATCCCAGTCAGTGTTTTGTCCAGCTGGGACTTGAACACCTCCAGAGATGGAGATTCCACCACCTCCCTAGGCAACTTATTCCAATGCTTCACCACTCGCCTAGTAAGGAAGTTTTTCCTAATATCCAGCCTGGACCGCCCCAGCTGTAACTTGAAGCCATTGCTTCTCGTTCTGCCCTCTGTTACTACCGAGAACAGTCGAGCTCCCTCCTCCTTGGAGCAACCCTTCAAGTAGTTGAAGGTTGTTATCAAATCCCCCCTCAGTCTTCTCTTCTGCAGGCTAAATAAGCCTAGTTCCTTCAGTCTTTCTTCATAGGGCTTGTGCTCCAGCCCTTTGATCATTTTGGTTGCCCTCCTCTGGACTCTCTCTAATTTGTCCATGTCCTTTTTGTAGTGGGGAGCCCAAAACTGGACACAGTATTCCAGATGTGGCCTCACTAGTGCAGAATAGAGGGGAATGATCACATCCCTCGATCTGCTGGTAACACTTCTTCTGATGCAGCCCAGTATGCCATTGGCCTTTTTGGCAGCAAGAGCACACTGCTGACTCATGAAATGGGTGTTTGTCCTAAAAGATCTGGGAGAGCAGGGATTCTAGCCACTTCTTATGTGTTAAGGAACCCTGTGACACTGTCATGCAAGTGTGTAAAAAGTGGATGGTAAAGAACATCAGAAATTATAGAGCAAGTTGGAAACACTTAGAGAAATTGAGATGCATTAACCTAGGATAAATACGTCTTACTGTCTTACTCACTGTGTGAATTTCTATTAGGAGTTAACTTTATGTGAATTATTTTGGGGCAGTTCTATGGCCAGTGGCATACATAAGGTTAGACTTGATGATTACAGTGTGAGAGTATTATCAAAACATTCTTCTGGCCTTGGAATCTATAAATCTATATTAGTATTTATAAGTTAAAATCAAAACTTTCACATATGGAAAACTACACAAAATGTGGAATTTGACATGTAGGCTGTTTCAAGGTAGACACAAAAATTACAGTAATAGCTGAGTAAATTAGATACTTTTTGGACCCAATAATATAGCAAAATATTCACAGAGTTCTTTTTATCCATTAAAACATGAATTAATACACACACACATAGTGAAAGAATGGCTACCCACAAACAATAAAATAAAAATGTGAGAATAATATCAAAACATTTTCTAGTGTCTTACATGGTTAAATGCAAGGAACTGAAGGTAGCTCTCCCAAGTCCTTGACTAGTGTCATAGCTATTGCACCATTCTTCTCCCATAACACATTCACATTAATAACAGATATAGGGCTGATCTCACATTTTCTGATCTTCTGATTACTCATTGTAGAACTTAAGTGTTGCATGACTTTGCAACAGATTGGAAGTTAATGTTGTTCTTCTTCTTCGAGCAGCTGCTCACATGCATTCTACTATGCTGGCCATGTATGTTGGCGCATGCAACCAGGAAGTGTTTTGCCCTTAGTCTGCCCTGTGGGATCAGCGGCAGTGCCCCCTGGAGTAGTGCACAACTCCCTAGTATAATAGCCACCACTGGTCTGCTTATCCTCCAATTCCTTCTTTCTGACACTAATTATGGTTGCTGGAATGCCCTCTTATGGCATCTGTGATAGCCTTGTTCTTGCCTGCTTTGTTGGGTTAATTAGTTAGTAGTTAGCTGAATAGTATAGGTATCTGTTATTGTTGGAACCTTTTGTTAGTTATTTATTGTTTTTCTTTCTTGCCCCCCTGGGGGATATGCCCCCCTCGCTGGGTTTTAAGCCATGTGCTGCCTGCAGCAAAGCCTTTTCCATGAGCAACACTCACAAACAACATTTAAAGTGCTTGAGGGAAGCACATCACCTGGAAAAGTGCAGAATCTGCAAATCTTTTAAGCCTCATACTAAGGATAGGGACATCAGGGTTAAAGCCCTTCTAATGGAGTCTGCTGTGACCCTGGCACCAGAATCGGCCCGCTTTGCCTCCGTACCATGTACTACGACCCCGAGCATTTGCTTGGCACCAGCACGCCAATCTTCTACCCCAGCGCTGAAGAGGCTCAGGGCGAACTGCCAGTACCTGCAGCACTGGCGTGCTGAAGGAAGCCCGAGTGGGTCAGGAGCGCATCAACCGGGAGCAAACTGAGCCTCCCTCGACCCCGGGTGGCATCTGAGCGGTGTTGTTACCAGCCCCGTTGATGCTGGAGGTGTATGAGGCAGCAAGGGCTCTGTCAGCCTTGCCATCGCCTCTGTCTGCCACCAAGTCTCACTCCCACTGACCTTTTAGCAGCGCGGGAATGCCATTTCGGTGGCACCATTCGGCATTTCTCTTGGAGTTACAGTGGCACCTTGGGATCTGCCACACTAGGAGTGGAATAAACACATTTCCTGGGGTGGATTCCCGGCACCAGAGCCACCTTCAATGCCGGCACAGTGCTGTTCCCCATCTTAGAGGCCTCTGGGTAAGTGGCAACGCAAGTCATCCGTACCGAGAAGAAGAGGATATTGGTCCTCTCATCACCATCACCAGTACTGCTGCAGCAAAACTTCAGGCACCGGTCTTCAGCAGAGTCACCAAGGGGGCATTCAAGGTACAAGAGGCCCCGGTATCACTGAAGGGTATCATCCTCATTGTCATCATCTCACTCACCCTCTCTGAGTGCCTCAGGCGAATTTTCTCACCAGCAGGCTATGTCCCCTAGTGGACAGGTTTACTCAGGAGTGGATCCACTACTACCTGCTGCCCAACCACTGCAAGGCTGGCCCTCAGATGGGCCCTACTGGGGCCCCTGGGTGTACTTGTTGGGTGCCCCTTCTTCACTTACCACAGGCTGTCAGGTGGGCTGTAAGCTGGATGCAGCACGCTGGTCAGGGTTAGGAGATAAACCAGACCCAACTGAAAATCACTCATCTTTGGTACAGCCTCATTGTCGTTCATCATCTTCTACAGACGAAGCGGTGGTCCAAGGGCCCTTTTCTCCCCTTGATGATTTTAAAGCCCACGAGGATCTGTTGAAAACACTTGCTGCTAACTTCGGGCTAGAGGCTGAGAAGATGAAAGACTCCTCAGACTCACTTTTTAATGTTTTGTTAGGCTCAGCATAGGCTAGGCTAGCTCTCCTGGTTCATGACGGTGTGCTGAAAATCATAAAATTGATTTGGCAAACTCCTTCTTCTGCTGGCACCCACTTTGAAGGGGGCAGAGAAAAACTGTTATGTCCCTGCGGTCTCTTTCCAGTACCTTTACACACATGGTGCTGTCCTCTTTGGTAGTGGACACTGTTAATCAGAGACGGCGTCAAGGTCAACCTACCTCAACCCTGAAGAATAAGGAGGCAAAAACCCTGGACACATTTGGGAGAAAAATTTATTCAACATCAGCCATGCAGTTTCAGATAGCAAATCATCAGGCTGTCCTGGGGAGATGCAGTTTTAATCTTTGGAACTTGTTAGCCCAGTTTGCAGAGCTCCTCCCACCTGATCGTCACCTCGATTTTAACACCATTCTAGATGAAGGTCTGGTGGTTGCAAGAACAGACCTCATGTGATGTGGCTGATTCGGTGGGAAGGGCCATCACTTCTGCAGTCAGCTTGCGTAGGGCGGCATGACTGCAGGTGTTGGGCCTTTCCCCATTAGTCCAGCCATGAATTCAGGACTTACCTTTAAAGGGCGCTTCCCTCTTGTCTGACCATGTGGACAGTAAGGTCTGTGATTTAAAAGACTCAAGAGCAAAACTCTGCTCCCTGGGGCTATATTCTCCTCAGTCATCACACTGCCTATATAGGCAGCAAGCTTTGCAACCTCCTCCACAGCGCAGACAAGCCTTTAGCAGCAGACAGGCCAGGCAGAGAAATAGGGAGAGAACAAGGCCACCCAGGAGCAGACATAACAACACTCCTAGCAGGTCCTCCTGATCCAATCGTTGCCATTCCAGTAACCAAGGGATGCATTTTTGACAGGATGCCAGAGGTCGACGAGTCAAATTCCCTTTTCCAGGATCCTTCCAGGCCCCTCTTTCTAAACCGACTTCCTTTTTTCCATCCCCAATGGCCTTCTATCACCACGGACCACTGGGTGTTAAGGATGATCCTCTATGGCCATTCATTGCAGTTCTCTGTGAAGCCCCCCAACCACCCTCCCCTCGCCCAGAGGAAGGAGGGGGGGTGTTCCCGTTACTTTTTAATTCTCAAGTCGAAGGGAGGGTTAAGACCCATTCTCAACTTACGAGGTTTAAACAGGTTCCTCAAAAGATTGAAATTCAGCATGGTCACCCTCAATCACATCATCCCGTCGCTAGATTCTTAAGATTGGTTTGCTGCTGCGATTTACGGGATGCTTATTTTCATGTGGTGACCAAGCTGCAGCACAGAGGGTTCCTGTGTTTTCTAAGAGGATCCCATCATTTTCAGTTCACAGTTCTTCCCTTCAGCCTCCCATTGGCTACAAGGATGTTTAGGAAGTGTATGGCTGTGGTAGCTGCTTTCCTGTGAAGGAGCAGACTCCACATTTTTCCTTACTTAGACGATTGGTTAATCAGGGACCAATCAAGAAGCCAAGTTCAATCTGGTATTAGTGTAGGTCGGGACCTATACAGCTGTCTCAGTTTACTGGTGAACAAAAAAAAAAGTTGCAGTTAACTCCAGTTCAGAGAGTAGAGTTCATCGGAGCAATTTTGGACTTTTCCAGATCCAGAGCTTTTCTCCCAAGGTCCAGGTTCAACGCCACATCAGGTATCATCTCTGACCTCAGAGGAAACCCAACTACCATAGCTAAAAATTGCTTGAGGTTGCTCATGGCAGCGTCTATGTGTGTGGACCGCCTCTCTCGTCACCACCTCAGACCTTTACAGGCTTGGTTGAGGTCAGTCCTCCGTCCAAACAGCCACTCCTTGAACAGAGTGGTAACAGTCCCGCGAAAGGTCCTTGCAGAGCTGCACTGGTGGCAAAAACCCCAATCAGCTCTGGAAGGGATTCCATTCAGGTCAGTCACCCCATCGATTACGGTAATCTCTGATGCCTCAGACCTGGGTCGGGGTGCCCAACTCAGCCTCAATCTCAGTACCCAGGGGAGGTGGTTGGAAAGGGAAACCACTACAGATCAATGTGAGGGAGTTAAGGGCCATCAGGCTAGCTTGTGGCATGTTTCAGGAAGAGTTGTGGGGATGGATGGTCCAAATTCTAAAAGACAATACGATGAGTGTGTACTGTGTGAACCTCCAGGGAGGAGCGCACTCCTCGGCCCTGTGTCAAGAGGTGACATGTCTTTGGGACCTAGCAGTAGCGTGCAGTTTTGATATGTTTGCTTCTCACCTCCTGAGGGTGAGGACCGACAAGGTGGATCGCCTCAGCAGGCATTTCCGTTCTTAGCACAAATGGTCTCTCCACCTGGGAGTGTTGAGATCAATCTTCTGCTGCTGGAGCTATCCCCAGATGGATCTTTTTGCCACTCGCGAGAACTGGAAGTGCCATTGATTTTGCTCCCCAAGGGATCAGAGAAGGCCCTCCCTTCCAGATGCATTTCTGCTACCTTAGTGAGGTCCTCTCCTGTATGCCTTCCTACCATTTCCATTGCTCCACAGGGCACTGCTGAAGATAAAGAGGGACCAGGCTGATGTTATTCTGATCACCCCCACTTGGCCATGACAGCATTGGTTCCACATGCCATCCGAACTATTGGTTAGCCCTTCCTTGGGAGTTTCTGCTCAAGTGCAGCCTGTTGACCCAGGATGGCAGCTGCCTGCTTCACCTGAACTTGAGGTCACTCCACCTGACTGCTTGGAGGCTCCGTGGTTGAACTTAGAGGAGCTGCCCTGCTCATCCTAGGTGCAGCATATCCTAATAGGTAGCAGGAAAAGATCTACCCAATCTACTTATGAGTTGAAATGGTTGCATTTCTTGGCTTGGGCCCAATCACGGGTCTAGAACCCATGTACTGCCTCCATCCAGGCTATCTTGGACTACCTTTTTTACCTAAAGCAACAGGGCTTGACCTTGGCATCCCTGAGACTTCACCTGGCAGCCATTTCCACCTTTCATGTCCCATTTGGTGGACAGACCGTCTTCTCTTATCCAACGGCTTTGAGATTTCTAAGGGGTTGGGAGAGGGTTTTTCCCCAGGTCAAGGTCCCAACCCCACAATGGGACTTGAATTTGGTGCTCCTAGTGTTGACTGGCCCGCTCTTCAAACCTCTGGTCACTGGTCACCTGCCCCCTGCTGGCATTGTTGCAAAAGGTGGCATTCTTAGTGGCCATAACCTCAGCGAGGAGAGTTTTGTAGCTGAAAGCCCTCTCCTCTGAGCCCCCATATACTGTCTTCTTCACGGACAAGTTCTAGTTGAGACCTCACCCGGTATTTCTCCCGAAGGTAGTCTCCAATTTTCCATTTTAATCAAGACATTTTCCTACCTGTGTTTTCCCTCAACCACATGCCACAAGTGATCAGAAGAAATGGCACACTCTGGATGTTAGGAGAGTGCTTCCTTTTATATAGAAAGGATGAAGCCCTTTAGAAAGTCTACACAGCTCTTCATCGCAGTAGTGGACCATGTGAAGGGCAACTCAGACTCTTCTCAAACGGTTTCCTCCTGGATCGCTTCCTGTATAAGAATGTGCTACCAGGAAGCAAAGTTCCCGCTGCCCAGGATAATGAAGGCACACTTGACCACAGCCTGAGCCTTGTCAGCAGCTTTTCTGACCTGCATGCCAATTCTGGATGTTTGCTGAGGAGCTATGTGGTCTTCTCTCCACACCTTTACTTCCCACCACAACATCATCCAGCAAGCAAGGAACGATGCAACCTTTGGCAAGGCCGTGCTGCTCACTAACAGACCATAACTCCTCCACCATCCAAGGTAGGCTTGTAATCCACCCACAGTGGAATGCATGCGAGCAGCTTCTCAAAGAAGAAAATTGAAGGTTTTAGTTTATAGTTTGGAAATTAATACAATACCACATGCTTTACAGAATAGCTTGATTTTTTTAAACTACTGATATTGCAGCCATCTCTAGTTTCAGTTCCCTAGCTGTGAAATAACTTACAATGCAAAAGCTGTTTAAGGTGCTGTTACCATCAAAGTTTACTGTTGTCTTGACCTACACTTGTGCGTTGTTGTATCGTGGGAAACTCTTTCTAATTTTAGACATCAAAAATGGTAACATTGATAAAGGGTAGGAGAGCACTTCACCTTCCCCGGACGCTGTGTAGCAGAAATGAAAGTTGCTGTACTTCAACAAAGGAACTTAAAAAACAGACTTCAGTGTGAAACTGAGGAGCTGGAACTTGTATGCAAACTTGATACAATCGGAATAGGGACTTGGAGTGGTTATTTCATTAGAAAAAGTAATTGTCCTGCTCACACATTCTCACCTTCTGATCAACCGTTGTGAATGAGCCTCGTTGACGCTAACTGAACTGACTTTATTAGTACTTGCTGTTGCCATTGTAATGTTTCTCACTCTTGTAAGTGTATATATAACTCCTAATTGTAGTATGCTGTTCATGCATCTGAATGAAGTGGGTTGTAGCCCATGAATGCTTATGTCCAAAGAAATGCATTAGTTTTAAAGGTGCCACAGGAATTTCATTGTTTTTGCTATATATAGACTAACATGACTACTCCTTGAATCTTTCTAATTTACTTCTCATATAACTTTACAAGTTTAATATTATACAGCTGTACATCAGAGGTTTCTTCAGCTATAATACATTTGTCACACTGGCATTAGCAGCTCTGCTTAATATGCAGAAGGTCCTGGGTTCAAGCCCCAGGGAGTTGGACTTGATGATCTCATGAGGTCCCTTCCAACCCTATGATTCAATTCTATTCTATTCTAATTGTGAAAACTAAACCTGAAATACGCAGGGGCTCTGTGGCAAAGTTTAGGTGTTGTCTTGCCACTAGGCAGTTAGCACATATGGCCTTTTCGGTATTTGAACAGTCCAGAAGCCATCTGGTTAAGGGACTGATAAAACAGCTATCTGAGAGATGGATCATGAGTCAAACTTTTTCAATCAGACAGTTCACAAGGGCAGATCACAATCAACATGATATTTGGTCAGTAAAAGTAGTTAAAATGGCAAGTGTGTTATAATTGACTTATAGTAACTGTACATGACTAATATTTCACAATGTCATTTTCTACTTTATTGTTAAAATGTGGTTTTTGTGGTGTTAATGATTTGTAAAAATAGTTAGGGAAGTGGAATATGCAGTGTATGCAATAAAAATGACTAGACAAAGTGCTGTCAGATGCACCGAGACTAGAAATAGAATTTTCCCCCTTAATATTGTAGTATAGCAGTATTAGGTATTGCACTAAGCATACATTTTTCACAGAGAAGTGTGATCTTTAAATTTCTAAATAGTTCAAACTTTATTGCAGTACTGTATGTTTGTGAATGACTAGATTAAAGAACAATGAACATTCCATTACTGACATGTTTCTCTGTTGTCCACTTTAAATTATTCTTAAACTCAGTTAATGAAATCTATCAACTTGTTTACTCGTATCCTGTTTAATCTTTACCTTACAGAACGGGCAAGCTATGGAACTTGACAGCACCATGTAATGCTAACTGCAACTGCATGCGCTCCTTTTATTACCCAGTTTGTGGAAGAGATGAAGTCCAGTATTTTTCTCCCTGTTTTGCAGGATGTACATCTTTTATGGTTCAAAAAAGGAAAAAGGTATTTTAATTCTATCTTTTACAGGAAATAGATCTACAGTATATCCTGTGTTTTGCTTTGTTAACAAAATTCATAAGCCATTTTCAAGTATTAAATGTAAGACAATTATTTCTGTTGCAGCAAAACAGTGACTTCTAATCAGCTTTTTAAAACATAATTGGTAACTAAAGAACAATTTAAACAAAACCTCTCTGTATGTACTTATAAGTGGTTATTCATGTCAGTGGAATGATGTCTTGATGTTAATTTCTGAAGTGTCGTGAATGTAGACAATTTCAGCATTGTCTTTATTCTGTAAAATGGTAAATGGATGATACTGTCTACATTTAACAATGCTAGTTCGAACTAAGATAGTTCAAATTAATTAATTTGAATTAATTACCTTAGTTTGAATTAGCATGTCCACACTAGAATTCTAAATTGAACTAGCATCTCCATGCTCAGGAGTTGGTAGTTTGGCTTAGGAGGGCGGACCATGGGAAGTGTGGCAACATGGCACCCAACAAGGGCCATGCCCCCACCCAATCTATCAAAAGAGGAAGGACCTTGCGAGGAAGAAGGTCAAACTGCCTTTAGTTCAAACTAACTGTTAGTTCAAACTAAAGGTAGGTTTTACAAGTTTGCACTAAGCTTTCCTTAGTTCAAACTAAGGAGAGCCAGTTTGGCCATGGACTAATTTAGTTCAAATTAAGCTTCCTTAATTTGAACTAAATTCCTTGTGTAGACATAGCCATAGAGAAGATGCTCCTGTTTATAATTTTTAGTGTCCAGAACAACCAGTGACTTTTTAAGTGTACAGCTGGATTTTAGGATTTACTTGTATATCTAGACATTATTTTGATTTTTCTTTTTTTGCTGACATTGTATTGGATAATTATTATTATTTATTTTTGTCTCTGGATCAGTCTCTAAATGCCATCACTGAAAGCTGAATTGTATATTTTAAGCACAAGATTATGTGATGTTGGCTCACATTCTTTAATATCAATTACTACTGTTTTAACAAGCTTCCTACTTGTGTGGCTATATCTGCACTAGCATATTAGTCTGGATTAATGATGCTTAATCTGGACTAATTTGATCTCTGTCTACACTAGGCTTTGCCTAGTTTGAACTGAAAAATTTTTTACTATAGTTTGAATTAGCTTGATGTAGCCATGCTAGTTTGAACTAAATACGTTTGAACTAACTTTATAATTTGAACTAAGCTGCAGTTACCTCAAAGTAACCCCAAATTGCTTAGTTTGGACTAAGTATGAATTAAGCAGTTAGTTGTAGACATAGCCTATTATGTTCCAATAAAAAGACTTTGTGAAGTTTGAACAGGATGAATCAACTTGTCTGATATAAGCTAAACTCCTTTATTTGGGGTTCAGATAACGATAGTACTCCAAATGCTTGGTTGAAAAGCAGACGCTTCCAGTTAGTGTCAAAATAATAAATGGATCCTCATCCATTATTATACAATAAGGCCTAAAATGCTTCATTAGTTCATGCAGGGTTTTTAGGATCAATACAATTCTAAAAGCTGCTGGCTTGCTGTGCAAGGGTACCAGAACAATCTGGGAAGGTGAGGGCAACAACGTTATGTTTGGGCTGGATCCTTAAGACTTAATTATTTTGGGACATCCTGGAGAATAGAATTCCAGATGTCAAAGTGAGATGAGAGGAGGGGACTTAATGTATCTCCGGAGGTGGTACTAAAGCTGTTTCCTTTCAATAAACAGTGTTCCCGAAGTGGTACTGAGCAGGTTTAGAAACATAAAAGATGCAAGAATAGGAGAGTTCAGAGTCAAAGAAATGCTTTGGTTACAGCCAGAGAAGGCCAGTTTCAGGGAGAGGGAGTTGTATTGGTGCATGCTGCTCTTTACCCAAAGCACTTTTAGCTTTGAGAGTTACTCATCTGCTAAGTTCTCTTTACCAAGTTATTGTAGGACTAAGTTCTGTAAATGGCTGCAGCCTGGGGATTGAGGAGCATGCAATACTTCAATTTCTTTTGTACCAAAAGGATACCTGCAGGAGATGGCAGCTGCCCTTAGCCATGAACTAGTATAAGAACTGCATGCAAGGGGAAAAAAAGCAGCTGCTATGTGGAACTTTTAAGATCCATATACATGGAAACCTGCTCATGCTTGGTGAATAAACTCTAGATGACAGTTGCCTTCTTCTGATCTTCCCAGAGTAGTGCTTCTGTCCCTTTTGCTCCCAAATCTGAAGCAGGTCATTCTTGGCCATGCTATTCTGAATTGAGAAGGATCATCATCTTGCCATGTCCCCTCGGGCAGAGTAAACTCTTAGCTTCCACTTCTGTGGAAAAAGCTGAAAAGAACATTGTGGGAGGAGGCAGGCAGAATAACATATTCAAGGTAAGCTACAACAGTGGTTCCCAACCTTTTCTCTGCCATGGCACACCTTGATACCTTCAGATCTTTTGAGGCACAGCACCATTAAAAAACTCATTAATATTCAAATTAAATTACTTATGAATATTCATGAACTATGGCACAGTGTTTCGGAAATGTTGCTATATGGGGTAGTGGGGGTAACAGAGCAGGAGTGGCCAAACACAGGCGGTCAGGAATTGTGTGCAATGGCAGCAGTGAGTGTGGGGAGCAGAGCAGGGCAGAGTGGCAAAAGAGGACAAGGGCAGCCGTGTGGGAACAGCACAAGGGTGACAAGAGAGGAAGGGAGAACACAAGTGGCTTTGTGTGGGGGGGCAAGGGGGAACCTGGGGAGTGGGAAGGTAGGGCAGGGGAGCATGGTGCAGCACCCACTTCCCACTTCTCCACAGTGGCTCCCTGCCACCCAGGGCAAATCCTCACCCCACTGCTGCTCCCTCTCATCCTGGCAGGTCCCGTCCTCCCCTCCCCAGCCCCCTGGTGCCTGTGAGGGACCCTCCCATCACTGCAGGGGCCAGAACTAGGTCTCCAGCCCCCAGCTACACCCCCAAACACACAGCCACCCCACAACTTGAGCTACACACCCTCTGCTACACAGCCACTCCCACCCACCTCTGCTAGACACACACCCACAGACCTGCCCCACACAACCCCCAGTAGCTTCCTCCCCCCCAAAGCCCTTACCTGGGCTGTTTGCAGGCTGCTGACGGGAGCTGCTCTGCCCTGCAGGGGGGAGATTCACACACTCCCAGCCTCCCCCAGCTCTCTGTTGGCTGGGCTTAAGGTGGAGCCAGGTTTGGGCTGCTCCTGCCATTTTTAGAGGGACCCCTGGAATTCCCTGTTCTAGTGCCTTCCTCTATTTTTAAGGGCCAAAATGCTGCCTGCCTAAAAATAGGGGGTCCCAGAACCTTGTTCTGGTGCCTTCCCTACTTTAACCCCGGCCGTTTCCCAGCCTTGCACAGCCCATGTGTCTGGGCTGAGCAGAGACGGAACTTTAACTCCAGCTCTCAGGCATGCTCGCAGCACACTTTGGGTGTTCTTGCGGCACATCAGTGTGCCCTGGCACACTGGTTGGGAGCCACTGAGCTAGAAGACAGCAAGAAAATGATCTCTTAAGTGGATTTCCATACAACAGAGAGAGACAGTGTAGCAGCTAGATAAACAGATAAATTAGACAGGAATATATACAGCCACATAGGGATCTATGTGAAGTTCTTGAGTATTCCTTGTTAAAATAATGTAATTTCTATTTTTATATTTTTCTGGAAAGGCCTTAAAACAATCTGGAGTTTCTATTTAAAATAAAGTACACCTAACTACTACACTAGTTCCTTGATTCTAAAAAAAAGTTTACATCTTATTCTCCCATTATTTCATTAATCATTGAATGTGCTTACCAAAGCAGGAAGGTTGATGGGGAGTGAGTGAGTTAATGGAGCCCACATGGAAGATAATCATATTACTTTTTGATGCCATTTCAAGGTTATCTGAATCTTTTCAGGGATTTATGCCTGAGTTAGAGTGCCATCTGATGTGAACAAAACAGTTTGTTATCACACTACCAAAGTAGCAGCCTGGGATATTTCTAATTCTTATGTAAGCATGCTAGAACACATTGTTCTTACCTGTTTTTTTATTATTATTATTTTATTTTATTGTGGGGAGGAAGGTTGGAAGCTTGTACCTCTTCCAGCAAATGGTGCCACTCCTCTGGAGATAACATTGGTGTGTTAGCTTAAGCAGAGGATGCTATAGTGATATTGCTAATTATCTAGCCTTGCTCGTCAGTACCCTAAATGCGCTAAGGCTAATATCGGTGAAACTGCACTAGTGCTGTGAAAAGGTTGGCTAATATAGTCATCACTTTTGCAGTAGGTCAGCTTTCCAGCTTTTTATTTGCTATTGTAGTAGTCATATACTCATTCTAGCTAATATTGGAAAACTGCGTGTGATTTTTGCTGGAGGGTATGCCTTCAAGTTGTTACTTTTTTACTCTTATATAATGCAAGTAGACAAGAACTGTCATGCGGGGCAAGAGTGTCAAGCTTGGATTAAAGTTTATATGAGAGATGAAGCGCTTGTTGAAGATGTTTGGCTGGAGAGGTTAATTCTAACTGCTTTTTGGGCCAGAGTAAGTGACAAGCCTTGAGGATGGAAGCCCAAGATGATGACAAGACTAGATCTAATCTCATCTTCCTAAAGTAGTAATTCTCTTTTGTTCTATACTTCTGCTCTGTATTTTCTTCCAAAATAAGAGTGTACAGTGTTTTGTACGTAAAATATTTTTCTGTGGCTTTAGAGTTTATGCTCTTACCACAGTGTATTTTATGGTATTTTCCACGTTCTGTAAACTACATCTTCCGTCTCTAGGCTGCTGTTATTTGTGCAGCTTGTGAGCGAAGAAGCTGTGACTGTATCTCCTAAGAACTTAAGAACATAAGAATGGCTATATTGGGTCAGACCAATGGTCCATCTAGCCCAGTATCCTGCGTTCTGGCAGTGGCCAATGTCAGGTGCTTCAGAGGGAATAAACAGAACAGGTAATCATCAAGTGATCCAGCTTGTTGGCCATTCCCAGTCTCTGGCAAACAGCAATCCCTCTCTGTCCTGGCTAATAGCCATTGATGGATTTATCCTTCATGAATTTATCAAACCTCAAGCATCTGACAGAGTGGGATTTTCTTCCACAGAAGCTCAAGTGATAAATAAATTTGTTAGTCTTTAAAAGTGCCACCAGATTCCTTGTTTGTTTTGCTGAACTAGACTAACCTGGCTGTCCCTTTGGAACTAGGACGACAGTTGTGACTGTGTAATAAGGGATGGTTAAAGCAACTGTTAATTTAATTAGCCTTTGAAGAAAAAGGGTTTTTTTTTTTTAGAAATTAGGACTAGCACATGAACTGCCATCCTTTTAGAATTTTGAATAACTTCATATTGCTAACTTGTAACAAGAAGGTTTAATTATGGGAAGAAAGGACTGTCCTGATTTGGGTTGTTTATCCTCAGTTTTACTTTCCTATAAAGTGATTGCAAATGATTAATTGAAGGGACACCAGCAGAATTCTGAACTTTCATTTTTTTTGTTTAACTGAGTTTGTATATGAATCATGTATTATCAGGTTGCTTATTCTCCCTCCGATGTTAAGGTTCGTGCAAATGAAGTGGTAGCTAATTAATAGGCACTAGTTTTTTAAAGGAGACATTTAAATTTAAGTTAATCTAATATAATTATCTCTGGCAAAAGAGGTTTAATATCTAAATACAGAATATCAAAAATGGGCTTCAGGGTACCTACTGTTCAGGTAATAAGAGGCTTCTTTTGGTAACTTGGCAGGTGAGAAGAAAAGAAATAAGTGTGTGAAAGAGTTTATTTTTTACAGTTGGAAGCATGTTGACGAGCATAGTTATTGGCAAAATTAGCTAGAATAACCAAGCTAGTATGACTAAAACATCACAAAATAAACAAAATGTTCACTAAGTCATGAAATAAGTGAGTATGTTTAAATTTGTGAATGTCTGATCACCAAGTAATTTCCTGTTACTGTAATTTACCCTTTTAAGTATTTTGAAATAACTGTTTACTGTATGCATTACTCATAGATTTACTGGAACTGTTCCTGTGTTGGAATGCCAAAAAGATTACCCAGTGCAGGAGACGTCCCTTTTGAGGCTGTGGCTGGGAAGTGCCAAACACAGTGCATGTTCTTGCCTCTGTTCTTGGGCTTTTTCTTTTTTGCTGTTGTTTTCACTTTTATGGCGGTTACTCCGACTACTGTGGCCATCCTCAGGTATTTGGTTTTCATATTTTTCAATATTTCTAGCTCTACAACAGAGTATAATGTTAACATGGCAAGGAGCCTCTTCTTCCTTCCCCAGACCTGAAGAAGAGCTCTGTATAACTCAATAGCTTATACTTTCTACCAACAGAAGTTAGTTCAAAAAAAGATATTACCTCACCTTCACTTTCTCTCTCAATGACGAGCAATATAACTCTCCTGATAACTTACAAAATAAAGATTTTATACATCTTCTTACTCTTTTTAAACAGGATAAGTCATATAAATAAAATGTGTAAGGAATTCCTATCTGCTCTGAACTTCTGTGTGCTACCCCTAGCCTCTATAATCACAGGGCACTTCTACACAGACCGTTTTATTTCGAAATCGGTCCTTTCAAAAGGACCGATTTTGAAATAAAACCCTTATTTCGAAAGGGCTCCTTTCGAAATAAGGGAAACCGCGGGATCGGAAAGACTGTTATTTCGAAATGGATGTTTCGAAATAACGCCAGTGGATCCGCTGTTTCGAACCATTGTTTCGAAACAACGGGTCTAAAGCTGTTATTTCGAAACATCCGTTTCGAAATAACGGTCGTTTCGAGGGGGGGTAGCTTTTACTTTTTCAGGACGACGATCCTTATTTCGAAAGGACGAGGTCCGTCCTTTCGAAATAAGGGAACGTCGTGTAGACCAAATTATTTTTATTTCGAAATAACGAGTGTCATTTCGAAATAAAAGTGCTGTGTAGACGTGCTAACAGTGTAATGTACTTTCAGTTTTAGACAGAGGGAGCCCTCTGGGTGTTAGGTGATGAGATTACTGTGATCTGTAGATTTTCTACTGTTTCATAAAATGTTTTCTCTTATAAGAACAGAAATAGCATGGTTTCAACTACTTATAGCACAGGGTTCCCTTTTAAAGGGCAAATCACAATTCATCAATAAGAGAGAAGGGTAAATGTCTATTTATTCTTACACCAACCATGATCTCATTTTTGATGAAGCACTGCTCTGTGGTTGTGTTATCTGCATCTTCTGAGTCATGCTTTAGTGACACCTTCAACACTGTCTTAACACAGCTAATCTTTCCATTTGTATGTTGGAAGCCAAGACAGTATTCAGAATGCACTGGATTAGAGGAAGTGGAATATCAGCCCTGTTCTGTTCTGGTCCATTATACTGATGACATTCTATACCACAAGCAAAAAGTACACTCATGTCATCTGTGAGGCAGAAGGAATTTAGACACTTTACTGATGTACACACATCCAGGTAAACATCTCATCAACTCCCTGAATGAACTCTGAGATGCATGGTTCAGCATGGCAATGAATTTTCCAGATTGCTTATCTTCAGTGATTTCAACCTTCACACGGATACAGGAGTATCTTTGATTTCATGTCCTATACAGAACCCCTTGGTTCTTTGAGATGGTCTGTGCCCTCCATATACAGTCACATATGGTATGTATGTTATATCTCGTCATCCACCACAATTGAATATTGGAATGTTGTCAACATACCATTCTCATGAACTGATCACCAACCATTCCTGGCAGAGATCAGAAGTTTCCTTCCTTCCTTCCCTCCTTTGCATCAGAGCACAGCCCTGAAAGCCTTGTGAATTCCATAGGCTTTCAAATTTCCTTAGAACAAGTAACCTAAATATAAGGCCAAGGTGCTGATGATTTGGACAAACAGTGCAATCACCTTTTGTCCATTATCATCAATGTCTTTGCCTCCTCACTTGTCCCCACACTGACCAAGAAGAATAGTATAGTTCACAGGCGAACTAATATCAGTTAAGTGTACCAGCAGATAGATAACCAGTGATATAAAACACACTCTGAATCTATATGCTAGTAGTGCAAACTCAGCAAGACTACACCACTGCAATAAAGGAGGCAAAATGAGCCGCTGCCTCCTTTTCAATCATCGTAGCATAATCAAGGCCAGCTAAGGTGACCAGATGTCCTAATTTTAGATTGACTGTATTGATATTCGGGACTTAATCTTGTATGTTTCTTATTAGCTATCCCTTGTCTAAATTTGTTTTCACACTTGCTGTCTGGTCACCTTAGGGCCAGCAGAACTGTTGTTCATATTGAACCACCAAATCAACTTAGAAAACACAGTCCAGACATCAGATTCAAGCATAAGAAACACCGTGTAGAGCTGACAACATAGTTCACTGATAAGATGATTTAAAGATTTAAAGATGATGAAATTCATGTTGTCCACCCTCTTAAGTGGGAAAACTTGACTAACATGATCAAACCAGTGACCAAATGTTGACTGTCAACTTCCTGGTCCAAAGAGGAACAAAATATGCCTATCCTTTCATGGCTGAAGTAGCAGGTAGATTGAACTTGGGGTAGACTTATACCCAATGAGTGTTTAAGGTTTCTCTTGGTTCATGTGTGGCTACCTGGAGAAGATGTTAAAGATGACCAACACCAACGTCATCACCCTTGAAGAGATCTTAAATGAAGAAGAAATCTCATTGCTAGAATATCAATGGCTTTAAACTTACAGTGAGCAGTTACCATCTATAATACGGATCTGCATTCAGCAGTCTGGCAGTCTACATGCAGCAAAAGATTATTCAGTATGTAGTCCTACCTCCTGCAAAGCACAAAGGAACAGCTAGAATCTCTGTGTAGATTGGCAAGCTTATTGTCATTAACATATGTAAACCATCTGATGCACCGTGATCTTACTCAACTCTTACAACTGCACAGGATCTGCGTAGCATACAATATTGCAGGAGAAGAACTGACGTGCTTGGCAATTGTAAATGGTATGCTCCTCCTTTCTGATGTGAAACATCATGTCACTTTTCACTCTGAAGATGAGGCAGAGGATATCACCTTGGACTGATACTTGCCTCTAAAGGTGATACATTCCCCCAATGCCAGTGATTTTTGACTTTTTTACTGTGCACCTAATTGCTACCACAAAAAATAATGACCTCCCTCAGAGATGTCGGTCACTGTACACTCCTTGCTGGACTCCAGATAGTCAAGAGCTTCTCTGCAAATATGATGAGTTTAGGGACTCATAAATTGGAATACAGGTATAACTGGAGGTAGTGAGATGGAAATAGTGGCTAAAGCAGATATGCATGGAATCTGTTGAGACACCTGGGGATTGCAAATCCCACATATGCCATTAGTTCACAGCTGAAAGTCAGTGCCATTGCTGCTAAATTTCTGTGGACATCAAAAGATCCAGTGGGCAAACAGAATCACAAACATGTCTGGGATCAACTCCGGTAGGTGATGTACTGTGAGATATTCAGGGCAGCAGGCACTCTAAGAGTGAGTGAAGGGAGGTATATAAGCTGTAGAATGTTAAGAGCTTGTTTTCCTAGTGGCTAGCTGCAGTTACTGCAAGGCAGTTAGAGGCACCTGAGATCAATGAAGGCCTAGCCAGGTGCCTGATAAAAGCTGTCCTGCCCCAAACAGAAGTTGCACAAGTTGGAGAAGGAGCAGGAGGTTAGTGCTGTGCTGCAGAACTTCAAGAAGGCTTTGGAAAAGAGAAAGAGAGAGACAAACAGAGGAAAAGACAGAGAGAGCTGGAGAAGAAACCCAGCAGAAGGAGAGACTGGGTGAACACCCTAAAAGGTATAAAGGAGGGGGAAAACAGCCCAGGGGAAAGGAGTGCAGGACTGAGACTTGATCAGCAGTGCATAGCTGCATCTCTTAGGGCCCCTGGACTGGGACCCAGAGGAGAGGGTGGGCTTGCATCCCAAACCCCCCTTCTTACACCAGGAGCGACACCTCTGGCAGCCCCCAAAGGCAGAAACAAAGAAGAAGAGGACCACTGTGACCCAGTAGCCTTCTAGAGTGCAAGACCCACCACCACAAAGGTACTGTTGCTTTGTCATAGTATACATATGCTCCTTTGTCCCAGTGGTCCGAACCATTCACACGAGACTGTGCAGTTATTGCAGCCATGAAACGGTGAAAAACATCAGGAAAATTTGGTATCTGCCACAAGCTCCTATATGACTAGGGTACACCGGCATGAGAATAGATGATGCGGCTTTTCCCAGTATCCAGGAGACCATAGAAATCGGCTGGTTTGTGAGTGAAGCACTCTTAAAGCATGGAAAATCAGCAGATGACCTTCCTGTTTATAGGGCAATCTTTTTCTTGAGCACCAGCTGCAAGTTGATGGAACACATGATTCTGAACTGATCTGGATCCAGAGTGGATGCTAGCCTACTCAAGGGGCAAGTTGGTTTCCAGTTGGACAGAAGTTGCTGGGACCAGGTCTTGGGTCCTCCCTATAAATATCAAAGTCTGGATTCCAATGAAAACTCAGAACTTTTACCATTTCATTGAGCTGTCAGTGGCATTTGACGCAGTGGAAGCATAAACTACTACTGAAAATGGTGAAAGTGATCCCCCGTATACAGATTCTCTGACTGCTGAACACCATGCTAACAAAACTAGTCAATGCCTCTTTCAAGGAAGCACAACTATCAAGCTCATTGGAAAATGTGATAATTGCATAGTCCTCCGGAAGCAAACACTTGACTCTGTAGAACTCATTGACTAGCATCTAGCGTCCAATCCCCTCTTCCTGGTCAAAATAATTTAGAAAACAGTAATCATCAAAGCTCTAACATGTACAGTTGCTCCAGTGATACTAAAAGACTACCTCCTAATGATTGTGAACATATGTACGATCTCTTTGCTTGTGCTGCCAGATCTCTTTGCAGCCTTTGGCACAGTGGACCACAAAATAAGCACACATGACAAAGGAGGAATAGTTGGCCTAACACTACAGTGTCTCTAATCATTTCTTCTCAGCAGAATTCACAGGTGGTGTGTAGCCCTTTCTCTGCAGTGGAGGCCCTCTGTGGTTGGGTCCTGGAGAGATCAATAGTATTTCAGCTTTCCTAGCTTTCCCGGTGTCTACATGAGACTACTATAAGGGAACAGCTTGACACTTAGAATATCCATTTTATAGAACATTCTGACATATCAAAATTTTGATTTTGTTCCACTGTGGTTCTTTCCATAGTTCAGAAATATTTCAAACTTTTTTTTTAAGAATGTCTTTCCCTTATAAGTGACATGCACACTTTGAATGTCTTATTCCCAAATCCCCGCCAAACATGCATTCTTCCTCCCCTGTCCCAAGCAGACTTCTAACCCCATAACAGGAGATGTGTTAAAAAACTGCTGGAAGTTGTTTTGAGGAGTTTGTTGTTGCTGTTGATTTTTATGTGGAAGGTGCTCTGACTGCATGGTAGTGAGAAGCTGGGTAAAATTCTAAGATAGATATGTGTGTCGTTACCACAATTTAGTAGTCTTGCAAGTCTCTGAAATTCAGATGTTGCCTTACAAATGTGTGGGCCTTACCTTCCCATTGAAATAAGATTTCATTAATGCTTTATTAGAGCAGTTGTTTGCTCATACAAAACTACAAAATGGATGCAGATAAGTCATAACATTCATTTAAAACATGGTAATTGCATCTCTAGTATACAATTTGTAAAGCTTCTCAGACAGATTTAGAAAGAGTCTATTAAAGATTTAGCTGTTTAGTGCTCACAATACAATGCAGCATGTGAGCCACCACTTCATCTTTACACACACACTTTTTTTCTGATACATAAAGTTGTTCTGTAAGCTGATGTGCTTTTCAAATAACTTGTATTATCATGATTCATTGCATTGACTTTCTATTCTTGGTGCTACTGTGTGGATTCATGTGGGAGTTGCAGTGACAATTACATTGTGACAAGATTTCTAAACCTTGATCAGGTTAGTCTGGAGGCAGAGAAAGGCAGTTGTTTTGAGATTAGGGAGGATAACAGGAAATTAATATTTTGAGTATGAGTCATCCCACTCAAAAATTACTTGATTGCTCAAAGCCAATCCCTTTCAATTGCTGGTGATAGAGATTGTACTGGATGCTGGACTATTAGCAGTAAGATTCACCTAAAATGGTCCTTCTGTGCTAACAGAGAAAGATTAGAATTGCTAAGTATGATGGAACAGTGAGTCCTGTTAAAGGGTAGTGTGTGTAGTGGTCAGCTCACCACATCACATAACATGGCTTCTCTGTTTGCAGGTGTGTGCCAGATAAACAACGTTCATTTGCTCTGGGAGTGCAGTCAGTGTTTCTACGTTTAGTAGGTATGACATTTATTATCTTTTTCTTAAATACCTGTCCCAGCATGAAGTGTGTATTTGGGAAACCTCCTTTTCAAATACCCAGACTGAATAGTTTTAAGGAAAATGTCTTTGACTCAAAGGCCACGTCAAACTTGTCCTGGAAATACCTTAAAAATCACTGTAGGCATTCAAATGTGATACTTGACACATTTTTTAGCATTAATGCTGTCTTTGCTGTAAATAATCCTGTAAGAAGTTAAATAAGGCAAAGGAAACAAATCCCCAGTGCAGAAGAATAATAATTAAATTTGTGTTATCTCATCAAAAGCAATCCCCCTCTTCCCAAGAAATTGCAAGTCCATTCTTTGAAAATATTTCAGGGATTTTAAGGCTCCACCAATCCAATATACTATGGTTCTGTAACACTTACTTGATGATATTGAGTTGCTTTAGTCATGTTGTCATTATCTAGTTTAACACTGAAAATAGTATTACTTTAGAAGTTACAAGTAAAATGGTAAAGAGCATATAAAACCTGCAGCACTGTTTTGTGTCCTTATTTCTAATAGGCATACATGTACATTTTAGAAGTCAGGCAGGCGAATAATCTACGTAGCTAGTCATTCATTTCCATAGCCCTGTTTGATAATCTTTACTTCCTATTTTCTTTATTAATTTTTTTGGAAATTGATGTGGATGTGGAAACAATGAGAGAAACAGGATATGGAAACAATAAGACCATGCCAGAGTATTGTTAAATGCAGAGGCCATGACTTTTAAGAATTATTAACCAGCAAAGAACCTCTCAAATTCTTAGTGGGTCCATTCCAGTATGGATGTTTAATTGATGGCCACAGCTTCTACAGATCTGAAGCTGAATATGGATTCATTCTCACAACAGCCCTGACCTGCCTGGGGATCCTGTCAGAAAATTACTATTCCAACCCATTCAGCTCATTCACCCAGGAGAAAGGAGAGATGAGACATGTGGAGCTCTACCATGTGCAAGACATGGAGGCATAGTTTCTTACCATACAAAGTCGGACTCAGGGCCTGTTGTAATGATAGGGCCTACAAATTTACCTTAATTGTAAGCTCAGCTATAAAAAGTGAGTGAAAATTCATAAATTGTTACAAACAATCATAATTAATGGAGAAAATTGCAAAACGTTGATGGAAGAAACTTTAGTACAAACAAAAAAGCCCTACTAATATAATTCAAGATGTTAAAATCATGCCAGGTAAAGAAAACAATGTCAGACTGGCAATTAATGAACCAAAGTTGGTGTGCTGGAAACTAGTTCTCACTGTTGAGCAAAATAATGAGAGAATGAGCTATTCTACCCATCAGTCCTTTTTTTTTTTTTTTTAAGTCCTTTAAAAACAAAAACAAAAAATTTGTGGGAAAAATTGGCTACCAGGGCAAGCTTCATTATCGTAGCTGATACCCCCATCGCTTTTTAGGACTCCAGGCCTTTATCATTCTTATCCTAAGTGTTGTCCTGACCAGAAAGAAAATCAACCCCAAATAACATTGCTGTCTCTACAAATGATAGCTAAATCCCAGGCACTACTTAGAATAAAACAAAATAAGAATTTAACAATCACAGCAGCTCCAGAATGAGCTCAGCTAACTTCTCCCCTCCCAAAAGTAGCTATTATCTTTAATACCTCTAAAACTGTCAAAACAGAGACTATGGAGAATTAAAAATAAATAAATACATAAAAAATAAAAATAAGAAATTTAAGATTATGAATTTTTTCTCAGTACAACAGGTGATTTGACCTCACTTTCCTGTATGTGCTAGTATGTTCTGTTCTTTAGTTTTTTAATCAAAACTACTGTAACAGTCTGACCTGATGCTATGACTTACATTTCACTGCATTTATTTTCCTCCCATTCTGCAAGTTCCCAATCTTCAAAGGGTCTGACAAATTGGGATTTTCCCCCACAAAAGCTCATGTGATAAATAAATTTGTTAGTTTTTAAAAGTGCCAGTGGGCTCCTTATTTGTTTTGCTGAGCTATACTAAAACAGCTGCTCTTTTGGAATTTGTCAAAAAGCATTTGTCTTTAAAAATTCTCTTTAATGAATGGGAAAAGGAGCAAAAAATGCTTTTAAAATAAGACTTGTTTAGTAATTTACATTTCAAATGTTTCAGCTGTGTTCCTTTAATAAAAAAAATTAAAAATTGTTTGCCATACTACTAAGAAAGTTAATGTCTCTCTATGTAAAACTTGAGACCTTGCTTAACAAAGTTTAATGTTAAACAGTAACTAAATTACATTAATACACTTAGTCAAGTTATTCCACATAAATTAATACAACAGGCTTATGCCCAAGCAGCCTATTGGGTAATTATGCTATTTCCATTGTCCACAGGGTCTGAAACATTACCTCTAAGCCAGTTGACACCTGTTCTGGCCCCTCCTCCCCCATCTTCAGCTGACGCTGGTGGCCCCCTCTGAGTACTCTGGAGGGAGTACCAGGACCCAATCTCCAGGGCTAAAGTTCTTGGGTGTGCCCGTCTGTTGTAAGCTGCCTCTTGGCTCTTTTAAGCATCCTAAGATTTTGTTTGGCCAGGTCTCACATTTCCGTAAGGTTGTTGCAGAGTTGAGTCACATATTGGAGAAGGCCTTGGCTGGTGAAAGGTGCCTTTTCCCAGGTCTTGCGCATTAGGTCCAGCAGGCCTTGTAGTTGCTGACCATATAGTAGCTCGAAGGGGGGAAATTGAGTAGAAGTTTGGGGTACTTCACATATAGCTAGCAGCAAGGGAGGAATCAGCTGGTCCCATTGGCGAAGTTCCTCTGGAGAAAATTTTCAGAGCATCAGAGTCTGGTTGAATCTCTCCACGAGCCCATCTGTCTAAGGATGATACATGGACATTTGTAATTGGCAGATTCCAAGAATGGTAGTATATGGGATGTGAAATTGGTGCCTTTGTCAAAATTTCTTGGGGCAAACCCACTCAAGTGAAAATTTTCATCAGCTCTGCTGCAATGACTTTGGCTGAGACATTCCAGAGGGGGATAGCCTCCAGAAAGCGAGTGGGCGTAATCCATGATGATCAGAAGATACTGATATCCAGCTGCACTTTTCTGTAATGGCCCTGTTAAGTCGATGGCAATTCTTTTAAAGGGAGTACTGATTATGGGTAGTGGAACCAGCAGCGCCTGCAGTGGCTTTGCAGATGTGGCCAGCTGGCAGTCAGGGCATGAGGCACGGTAATTTTTCATGTTCTGGTGGACCCTGGGCCAGTAAAAGCTGGTCGTAACACGAAAGAGGGTGTTTTCTTGCCCAAGATGCCCAGCAGCTGGGACATCATGGACTAAATGAAGTACTGCCCTTTGATAGCCACGGGGGCCATGAACTGTGAGAGGAGCTGCTGTGTCTTCGGGTCTCTGCTGACTTGATAGAATTGGTCATGTCTCAGCTTAAAGTCAGGCCCTTGATATGGGTTCTGGGGACCCATGGGTTGTCCATCAGTGTCTGTTGTTTGCTCATAGGCATGGCTCAGGCAGGGTTCCTCTCTCTGAGCGTCTCTGAAGTTCCAACCTGGGTTGATAGGGACAAGGGTCTTGGCATCGCAAGGTCTTTTGGGCTCTTCCGGCAGTCTCTGATGGGCAGGTTGCACCAGCTCAAATGGAGTGTCCTGTCTGGGCCTGTCAGATTCGCTGCCCGAAGCTTATTGAAGGCCGCCTCGGGAGCGGCTTGCCAACTGCAGGACCTGAGTAAAGGTGGGTCAGTCCTGACCTAGAATCACAGGGTATGGCCGCCCTGGAGTTAAGCCAATGACGAGATCATGAGTGAGGTTGTTGACGGTGAGGGTTACCTGCACGCCGGGGTGTGTATGGGTGTTTCCGTGGATACAACGGAGTGATATCTGATGGGTATATAAATCAGTTTTAAGTGCTGGGCTCCAACGAGCCAAGGTCCGTCTGCACCCAGAGTCAACCAGTGCAGTGAGCCATTCGCCCCCTAACCGGCCTGGGATGGTCAGGGGCATATCTGTCCCGTCTGACCTAGGCATCCTCTGTATAGGGTTGGCCATAGGCACAGTCTGTTCTTGGGCATTGCTAGTGGGAATGTCTGAATTGCTCACAGCTGAAACAGGGTCCAGTGTGCAGAGAGTTGATGGTGGCCAGGGTTGTATGGCAGGGTGTCTCACTCATCTGGCTCCCGGTCCTAGCTCAGTCCTTCTCCCTGCTAGTCCTGTCCTGGGCTTTAGGGTAAGGCTGGAAAAGGGGGCTTGGGTTGGTGGGCTCCATACATTGGTGTAGAGGTCCAAGGGTCCCTTGTAGCATGAGCTGTCGATCAGAGAGTTGGCACCAGGGCCAGTCCCGGGGGGCCTCCACCGGCAGAAAGTCCTCTATCAATTCAGCAGCTTGCTGTGAGCTACTAGGGCATTGTTGGAGGACCCAGGCTTGCCTGCGAGTGCAGAAGATGTGTAGATAGTTCTCCACAGCTACTTGTTCCACAGTTTTGGTGGCCAAGCACTGCTCAGGATGGAGCCACCGGGTGCACAGGTCTTTGACCTCCTGAGCTACAGCTCGAGGCCGGGCCCCTTGTGGATATGTTTTCTACTGGAGGCAATGACAGAACGTCTTGGGGTTTACCTCTAAAGTGTCCAGAATAGCAGCCTTCACTCAGTCGTAATCTCGAGCATCCTGGTCTGAGAGGGCCCAATAGGTTTCCTGGGCAGCTCCTGTCAAATAGGGGGCTAGTAGGGTGGCCCACTGGTCATGGGCCCATTGTGCTGTGGAAGTGACCAGCTCAAACGTGACCAAGAAGGCCTTGGGATCATCCTGGGAGGTCATCTTGATGGGTTGCAGAGGGTTGGCCTCACCTAGCTGGGCGAGTTGGGCAGCTGTCTGTTCCAGGCCCTGTCACTGTTGGGCCCCAAGTTGTTGCAGCATTTGTTGTAGCTGAGTTACGATTTGCTGTAGAAACTACTGTTGTTGTTCCAGCAGTGCAGTCTGTTCGTCCTGGATTTGTTGTAGCTGAACTGCTTGCTGCTGTTGCTGGGCCTTCGCCCACCACTTTAAGAGCCACTCTAAATTCATCCTGGGCTCCACACGGCTCTCTTTCAGAAACTATGGTCCCTGGATCTCCCTCTTACTTCAGGGGGTATTTCGGAGAAGTCCTTTTGACTACACCAGATGTAAACGAGGTCACCCAGCCTTGCCCAAGTGAGCCCAGTCCGCCTTGAATGAGTGAATGAATCCAGTTTCTAGTTTTATTCCCTTCCAGGGAGAGCTGGGGAAAAACAGTATGTCTCAGCCCATTGGTAGGGCAAACAAGTAGTCTAAAGCCCTGTGGTGGGACTCTTCAATAATAGTCTGGAACACTTTTCGAAGAGGCCCCAACAACAAGTTCTTGGGTTAGAGGGTGAACAAGTCTAGGTATCAGCTGAGTTTTCGCATTCGGGGTGCACAGCCCTGCAGGAAGCACAGCGTAGGGGAAGGAGAAAGGAGGAGGGGGACACAGGCCTGCCCAACTCCAACAAATCCCCAGGGTCCTTACGGTGGCCAGGGATTCATCCATGAGGTCAGCGAGGCTCCAGCTGCAACATGCTGATGCCCGTATGTGGTTCAGGCCCGGACGCCTGAAATATGATTCTCCTGCGCCATTTCCCTCCCCCTTTCCCGCTAGTACCTGCTCAGGTTCTTCAACAGGGTTTTCTCTGTAGTAGTCCAGGGGCATGGAGTAAAAGCCCTCCATTTTGTCCGGTGGGGGTAGGTCCGGTAGCTCCATTTGGACCTCTGTTTCATCCCGTGAGGGTAATTCAGGGAGCTCCGCCTTGTCCTCCATGAGGGGCAGCTCCTCCAGGTCCCAGCCTGTAGAGAGATTGTCTTCCTCCGTCTCAGGTGGCAATTCTTCAAGGTTGCAGCCAGGTGGTGCTGGGGCTGGGTCCTGGAAACCCAGGGCTTGAGGGAAGAACTTGGGCTTCCCTGACTCCAGCAGACCCCGCCCCCCAGCTCACCATTCCCAAGAGGGGTTGGTCCTTCCTCAGAGGCACCAGCCATGGGAGGCCTGAGCCAACCCTCTTGGTACTGGGGTAGAGGTCCATCCCTTGGCCTATGGGCTGGCTGGAGCTGAGCAGCTGGGTGACAGTCATCCTTCTGCTTTGGCAGCCAGGGCTCAGCTGAGCTCCGTGGCCTTGCTTTTATACTTCCTGCTCCTCCTCGTGACCTCTCCTTTGATGGACAACTGCCTGGCGGCCATGTTGCCTCCTTACAATTGTTTAGGAAAATCTATTTCCAAAAACCATCTCCACTACTATCATGTGTAAAGGGATAGGTTACATTTCTACATAAGTACTTTTTGGATTGATTGTGTAATTAAAGTATTAATTTGCATAATGGCTAAAATACCTCAAAGTACTTACACTGTCTACATATTGGACACCTACTGGATAGTCACCTCTCTGGTGTGAGGTGACAACAAATGGGCACACTATATTGCAATGGGGAAGAGAGTAAATATTGGTTAAGGACATTAGGTCAAACATTTGTTCTTACAAAAAGTGCTACTACATATTTAGCATTCACAAGGAGCAGATGGTACCTTTAATTTTTAAGATGATCTCTGCAAGAACATACAGCAAATTTCACAGTTCTCTGTTTCGGAGGACAAAGGGCTCTGACAAGCTGATGAGGTTTGAATATCTGTTTCTAGCTATAATCACCAAGCTGACTCATCTGGTCTCTCACTGTTGATTCAGTTAGTTATTCTTTTAATTACCTTTGTATCCTTGCATCTCTTCTAGGCACTATTCCTGGACCAATTCTCTTTGGTGTGGCAATAGACAGTAGTTGTACTTTGTGGGATGTTAATAAATGTGATATTAAAGGAGCGTGCTGGGTCTACGACAACTCAAAAATGGCCTTCATGCTGATTGGTATAAGTAAGTGACTGCATATTAGATATGTACTTAACACAAATGAATGTTAAAATCTTTAATAGCAAAAGGCATAGCTGTTTTGAATTTCACTGCCAGGTGAAAATTGAGGAGTAAGAAAGTAGCCAGTAAACTCACCCAGGACCTTATAAGTGGATAAGACTTTTTCCTGCCTCAGAAGGAACTACTTTTTACACAGGATGCAAATAAGGCAAGACAAAGGACCATAGTTTGGTAGGAAGTTGGGGGGGACTTCTGAGAATTGAAAGAAATGAGGAAAGATTGTTTCAAATAATAGGTGTTTAAAGGTAGCCTGCAAAGCAATTTTTTCTTAGGTGACTTGTGCCCTACTGGATGAACTAGAGCCTGAAAAATAGTGGAGTTTGTATGGTTGTCCTCCATGTTCCTGCCATTTTTTTTTGCGGGGAGGGCTCAGAAGAACAAACTTCCCTGTTATTGCTTTTATAAAAAATCAAATCCAATCTCCCCTAACTTAACTAGATTCTTAAAGATGGTAGAAAAATACTGGCACTTCTCACTTCTAAGAAATACATATTTTCTCCCCAGTGTTAGTCTAGCAATGAAACTGAATGAGAACTACAATGAAGAAAAAAACACAGCTTTACGGATTCCGACTAAAAACAATTTCCCTTTTCAGTTAATAAGCTTTTAAACTGATTTTTTAATAGGCACTTTAGTACCTTTTGACTTCAGTGGTAACCGGAAGTGCACATACGCTCTAGCAATGAGGCTGCGTATTTAGGTTTCTAAGTTAAGCTACCAAAGTTTGAAAACTTTATAAAAACAAAACCAAACCACTCAAAACAACCAAAGCCTCTCCACCAGCTTTAACAAAAATCTTTCTGTGAGTCTGTAGAGAAACATAATTCCTGACTTGGCAGTACTAATAGCAGTGGAGAGTGGACCAGTTAAAGTTTGTTTTGATCTAAAAATAAGAAAAGTTTCTTTACTGAATAGCTGGCCAACTGTGTGTATTCTATAGCTCTCCTAGTCTTTGAAGCTCTCTGCTTCATGATTTGGATTAATATCTGCACATCTAACATTTTACGTCAGGCGGAATGAGGGGGGGAATGAAACTCACAGGCACAATAGTTTTACCTTTGCACATCACTTGTAAGGAGGGGATTGCGGGAGGATATAGAGGACACTTGATAAATGAGGACATGAAGCTAAGAATTGGAAAAGATGTTGAGCAGGAAATCAGAAGAACTGTGAAGAGTGTTCTTGACAGGAAGATGTGTATTCAGGAAGATTATTTAGAAGATCTGCAGTGAGGATGAAGAGTTTCTGTTCATGCAACAGGTGACAGCAAGCCAATCTGGGGCAATAAGGAAGATTACTTTTGCTGTCTTGAACATTCTGGAGTGGAGGAAAAGAATGAAATTCTGATGCGTATTAAAGTTCTCACAGCAAGCAAGGAGCAGAGGGCAGATGAAAGATTTGATCCAAAGTTCCTGAAAGTCAGTGGAAAGTCTCCTGTTGTTTTTAGGAGACCTTTTGATTAGTTTTGTGGGTTTTAGCATGTCTTTTGACATTATTAGATGCCATAGTAAGGAACCATAGCATTGATTCAAGTTTACAATGAGACTTTTAACTGAGAAGTAAATATTTTTAGCACTTTTGTTTTATACCTTTGTGGCACTCTTACAAATTCTGGTGTCGCATAGTTTGTAGTTCTGTAGGCCAAATTCATTGCATTCGTTGGGGGATCATTGCATCTTTTCATTTCCCCTCTAAATTCATCTCTGCCAGAGGCTCTGGATGCTCCTCCCTCCACCATTACACCACTATTATTAGTTTGGAAAGTGAGTCACGCAGGAGGTCAGTAACAAGACAAATATTTTTATGCTAGAAGTCATTAATGGATGCTATTCCCTTGCCATTTTAATAGGTAGGCAATCACATAGGCTGTACTAAATAGACACATGGAGACCCAGTCATCTGTTTTTCCCCAGATCAATAGTTTTGTAGTCATTGATACCTAGATCATTCTCTGAAATTTTGGAATTGATCAGATGTGATGTTTAAAAGCTATGGCATGACAGACAGACAGACAGATGCCATCAAGTTAAATGCAAGGTTTTCACACACTCTGTAAATTAATGCTAACTACATTTATTGAAAATTGATTTCAACAATAAGCAAGTTCATTTTTCTCCATGTAAAGGTGCAGCTTGCAAAATCATCGCTATCATTTTTATGGTCGCTGCATTCTACTTGTATAAGCCACCACCGGACAATTCTGCGACTTTGCAAAAGGATGCGGAAATGGTGTCTTCTATGCACATGTAAAACCATTATGAGAAAACCAGGAACTTTAAAAGAAATCAAGAAGTATACACACAGCTGCTGGAACATAGCTGTGTGAGCATATTGTGTTGCAGGTGCAGCATTTTCTAAAAGTGATTTAGTTCAACAGTTTAAAAATTATTTTAAATATTTGTGATTTTTCATACAACTTTAATTTAAGCTCAGGAAATTTTATATTTCAACAATTTACCTTTAAATATCACAGTGAAGCAATTAAGTTATTGACACTTTTGTTTTTAACTCTCCATGTACCCAAATCTTTACTGTAAATATAGGAAGTATCTTATAATTAATTGAATGTAAGAAAGAAGAGACGAAGCTGAACTGAAATACCAAAAAATTGCCAATAAAGCTAGAAGTACACCCTTTGAAGACAGAATTTAGTACAGCAAAATAGTAAATGGGTATGCTAAAGGGAGATGTCAATGTTTACTTCAAACTGGCAAAAATATCATGTGCCAACATTTTGGGCTACTAAACAACATGTAAGGCTTGATTGATGTAATTTTCTTGAGTAAGCACAAATAGAAAAATCCAAGCACTTCTGTTTTCCACAGTTTAGAACAAGTTAGGTTAAAAGTTCACAGTGTAATCAATTTTTGTAATCTTAAAATACATTTATAAGGGAAAAAAGAAAAGAGAACTAACAAATATATGATTTATAAATACTTCTTCAATTGAGCATCTTAATATTTGAATTCAAACTATATCAAAAAAGGATGATGTCAAAATATTCTATTACTTTTTCTTTTTAAAGAAAAAGTCATTTTTCATAATATATATACTCTGGAAACATTGAAGATGATATATGTTTCCTTAAATATTTTACTCATTGAAAATGTGTGTTTTGAAGTTCTCCTGAGGTGTTTCTGCACTAATTATTTTCTAAAAAGTATTTA
This sequence comes from Podocnemis expansa, assembly GCA_007922195.1. Taxonomy (NCBI): domain Eukaryota; kingdom Metazoa; phylum Chordata; order Testudines; family Podocnemididae; genus Podocnemis; species Podocnemis expansa. Next base: position 625,696 of record ML682066.1, read on the forward strand.
ATTATTTTTGCTGAATACAAATGCACAAAGAATGAGTATGCAAACAAAACAGGAAAAAATACATCCAGTTGGGGTCTTGTAAAATAATAGTGTGTGCCTGTTGAACACTTAAAATAAGATGTACATTTCTTGATAAACAAAGTAAGTTTTTAATCTTAGATATTTTATTACATCCAAATCTATTCTATTTAAATATTGTTTAACTAGTTTGAAATAAATCTATTTTTAAATCTGGTATTTAGTGTTGGTTTGTTTTTAATGCATATGTGATATCAGTTGCTGTGTAGGTTGGCTTCAAAACTGCTGTTGAATTTTGAAGTAACAATAATGAATTGTATGTCCTTCTAGCTAAATGTATGCAAATCTGTGTGTGCTCTGTATCTGAGTATTATGGGTGTACTGACCCTGTGTGATTTAGAGGATGAACCCTTTTTGGGTCAGCAACCCCTGCTACCTTGCTCTGGATCTTGGGGAAAGAAATCCACTTATCCTTAGAGCTTTATCAGGGACCACTACTAGTCAGTTTCTTTTGTAGATGGATCCTCTTAACCTGCCACTGAGTAGTTATGTAATCTGGGAGCTCAGACCAGCCAGGTACCAACAGCTAAGGACTGTAACTCAGAAAATCTTTAGCAGACAATAAGGCTTCTTCTTTGAGTGATGTCCCTGTGGGTGTTCCACATTAGGTGATCATGCATCACCTCCTGCACACATAATCAGTAGCATTGCCCAGGTTGTCTTGAGCTATTTTGAGTGGTTAACTGGTGCTATGTGACCAACTCCTTAGTTTCTTCTCTATTGCCTTTGACTTAGTCAAGAGCTCCAGAAGTGCTTCTTCAACTTAGAGACAGTATAGATTCAGTAATTAAATTTATTCATTGTAAATAGTTGTTAGAGTGCATTAATTATCTACACTAAACTTTGTTTAAATTTGTTTCTTAACTTTTTTTTTCTTTTCTTCCGTTTCATTCCCTCAACTTCGTAATACAAATTTTCATTGAGATGGTTAGAAAGATTTTCATCTTCTTCTCAAGGAAGAATAAAAATAACTTCTGGAGGACATGCTTTATTCTCTGGGAATCAAATGTTGTCTCAGTTGTGGACAAGGGGTTGGCAATCTTTTGGTAGGGGATGCCAAGTCTTCCCTCTGTCCTTCTACATGCCATGTAGGCCCAGTGTCAGTTGGGAGGGCAGGGATCTGCAAGCTTGTTTCCTGCTCTTCTCTCCACCTGCACTGCAGCAGTGGCAACTGGGAGGGGGGGTTGCTGGCAAGGCCCTCCTCTGAGAAGGGCAGGTGGGGGCAGTGGAGAGTGGCCACCATACAACTCCTAATAAGGGTCAGTGGTGCACTGACCTCCCCCCTAGCCTCCCATTCATTCCTCTGCCATCATGCTAGGTGCATCTAGGGAGCTGTGGGGACCCTGGGTGTATTGGGACAAGTCAGCCTTCCCTTCCCTGCCAACTCGTGTTGGCTCCAGCCCAGCAGAGCACTGCTAAACTCACCTGGTGAGGAGTGGGGCAAGAAGAAGGGCCAGGAGCAGCTTAGCCTATCACACAAAATCATTGTGTGTGCTGTCTTTGGCACATGTGCAATAGGTTTCTAACCCCTGCTGTAGATTCTTGATCCTTGTTGCAGATGGGCATTTACAGTTTGCTGTCTAGCTGAGCTGAACTCTGTTACCACAAAAGTGCTTACATTTTCACAACTTCAGAAGCCAAACAAAGCAAGCCTGGGATCTGCAACTTAAAACTTCTTCTTAGGGGGAAGTTCCTAACACTAGCATTTGTACCAGTAACGAGTGCCTGTAACAGTCACAGATCTTTGTTCTCAGCTTCTGACAGAGATGCGTCTTGCATGGTTCAGATCAAGGACCAACCTGCCAAACTGCCCTGTCCCACCTCCCCCTGCCAAAAAAAAAAAAAGTCAGGCTACAACTGCACTGGTATGGGACTCTAGCAAAAAAAATGGTGTTAACCAAACTAGTAAATGCCTTGGTGCTGACCACATCACCTCTTCCCATGGCCGAAAGTGTAGAAACTTCCACTGTCACAGGTACCATGAGAGCAAGACACAGTTGATGCCATCTCTAGGGACAAACACACACAGGCGATGATCTTAAAAATTCCAGGACCTATACAAGTTCTCTAAACATATCTTTGGAAGAAGTTTAGGAAACACAACATGAAATTCTGAACACAGTACAAATGGTCTCCTCATCCAAAATCACAGGTACCTGTATATTGATGGTGGCAAAATCACTGCTGTCAGTGTGATCTTCTGGGTGCAATTCAATGGCAAATGTGAACCTGCTGAATTGCTCTGGAAGTTGCCATAGCAACTCCAGCCCCAGAACTGGAGTTGCTGTAAACCAGCCACAAGGCATTTGTGGTGGGCTTACCCTAATGTGTAGGAGCTAGTTAGAGAGTCATCAGAAAATACGCAAGGTATTTTACGTAACTTGAGTATCTCCCGTCAACTGCTACTGAGAAATGTGGCAAGTATAGACTAGGGCTGCTAATGAACAGTGCTATTATGGAGCTACTTAAATCAATCTGACTACACTGCCAACAGTTCCACCATATGATAGTGACTGGAGAAAGCTAAGTGTGTTTGGGCATAAACATTACTCAACAGACCTTCCGAAAATATAAATGGAAATCAGCTCTAACAACAGTTCAAAAATAGGCACTCATAGGTGCCAACTTCACCTCAACGAGACTACAGCTTCGCTGCTGCATCACCGGTTCCTGAGCTTGAACAGCTTCATCTCCACAATGCTAAACAGCTCACAGAAAAACAGCCAAAACCTGCCTTCAGCTGTGAGGGCATATGGCGGACAGAGCTTTGTTTTCATGTAAACCAACTTGAATTTAGAGCAGTGCATAATGCATGCTCCCGTTTCCTTCCCTTAATCAAGAACAAAACCATATAAATTTTAACATACGATGTAGCATGCATGTTCTACATAAATAGACAGGTGGGAGCACAATCACACTCCCTGTGTTGTAGAAGCCATGTGCCTGTGGAACTAGTGCATTGCACCCAACATTTATATCACAGCATCATGTCTATCTGGAAGCCAGATCACCCCAGCTGATGCACTCAGCTAGAATTTTTCCTTAGCCTATGGCTGAGAATTAGGCACATGAGTACAATGCAACATATTCAAACAGTTGGGGTTCCCAGATATAGACCTGTTTGTGACTGCACACAACACTAGATGCTCCCACTTTTGCTCCAGAGCTGGATAAGCTCACTGTTCCCCAGGTGGCACCTTTCTAACCAAATGGAATGCTCAATTGCTATATGTCTTCATTGCCATTCTTCTCTTGACATTAGTGTTTTAAGGATCAGAACAGGCCAAAATGATCCTGATTGCCACTACATGGCCCAGACAAACATAGTTTCCTTAGTTTCAGAATGTCAGTTCTCCCACCATGCACCTTTCCTTTTCTCCCATGCCTCTTATCCCAACACGAGGGTCAGATTCTACATCTGAAACCAGAAACTTTCCATGTCAAGGCATGGCTACTCTGTGTCCAAGGATATAAGATAACTTGTTTGGAGGAAGTGCAAAATATCTTACTAAATAGTCATAAATCAAGTACCTCACATACACATCAATATAAATGGAAATGGTTCATTAACTGGTACCAAAGCAAAAAGACCACATCAACTTCTTCATCTTTGTCCCTGACACTGGAATTCTTTACTGGAACTTAGAGCTCATGAAGAGGCATGATTTCTTATCAGAGTACACCTTTCCACTGTTCTACCACAAGCTAGGCAATCTGTTGGTTTTTGCACATCCAATTACTAAGAGTCCTCAAAGGTCTCAGGTACATTTACAAAGAAATAAAAACACTAAACCTATCATGAAAACTCTGCTTAGTTCTTTAGTGCATAACAGCACCTCCGTTAGAACCTCTGGCAACCTGTTTCTTCTACACCTCTCAATGAAGATAGCCTTTCTGGTCGCAGTCACATCAGTTAGATCAGTAGGTGAGCTGGAAGCTCTCATGGAGGATCCACCAGAAACAGATAAGATTCCATGCTTCATATTTGAAATGTCCACAGCTCACTAACTTTCTATATGAACAGAACAATGCCATTCTGCAGATGTAGCAAACTATTTGTATACTTTGCAGAATGCTCAGAAAGAGATGCCATAGCCAAACAAAAATCTACAAATGGATCTCTGACTGTATCACATTGTGCTAGCATCAACAAAACTTAGAATCCATGGACGGGATTTGTATTCAACTCGGGGAACAGCCACTTTCACAGCATTCTTCAGTCTATAGCTTTGTATAGCACTATGCGTTAGAACATCACACAACATCTGATGCATCATTCAGATGCACAATATTTTCAGTGGCCACTACTTCAATTCCAGAGCCACTCCCTGCTCCCCCACTCTTCCACGGGAGAATACTATACAGACATCACTCAAAGAAGAGGAGAGGGCTGCTCTCCTTGTGCAGATACTGAAGTTCTTCAAAATGTGTGTCTCTGGGGGTCTACCACTGTCATTATAGTGTGATCTCATGTGGTTTGTATGTTTTCTGGCACACTGTGAAGGAATAATGCTAATTCTGATCAGAAAAGGGAGAGGAAGCAATGTGCTTGTGGTTATGGCACTGCGTTAGGACTCAGTTTGAATTCCCAGCTTCTGCTGTGGACTTCCTTTGTGACATTGGGCAGGTTACCAAATTTTTCTGTGCCTCAGCTCTCCATCAGTAAAATAGGATAACGCTACCTCTAGCCCTCCTTTTTATCTTGGTTATTTAGACCAGCAGTTCCCAACCTCTTCAGTAACACAGCACACTTCAGTGAGATAAACAATTACAATTCCATGGAAGACCCACTTTTTTCAGCTGGACTGATTGCTTATGAGCATCACATTTACTTACATTTATTATGGTTATGGTCTTATTAGAGTGGTTTGCAACATAGTGTATACAATAAGCTAAAGAAGGATCAGAAGCATTAATGCTTCAAATCCACTGGAAAAAAATAACACATCATCTCACATTTTCCCCTTGGCCATCTGCATTTAGAATGTTCATGTTTTTAGAATCGGAAGACCGATACCTCCTTTTAATGTGATGATTAATTTTCACACGTTTTATGAGTTGTAATTTTGGTTGGATAGACTATTGTTTAAGATGTGTTTTACATTAATTAATGTTTGTTTTACATTAATTTTCAATACCTTTTTATAAAATTTCGTGGCACACTTGGACAGTTCTCGTAGCTCACCAGTGTGCTATGGCACACTGGTTGAAAAGCACCGATTTAAGGCTGTGAGCTCTTTGGTGCATGAACTGATTCTTACTATGGGTTTGCCTGCTGCTTAGCACAATTAGGACATGGCAATACAAAACATTAACAATAACAAAAGGATGAAGGTTCAGAGAACTCAAATAGATAACTTATTAAGGTATGTCCCTGTTGTGAAGAAGCTACTTGCACCTTCATTCGCAGCAGGTTATATGGCACTTGACAGGTTTGTGTGGCTTGTAAAAGCTGCTGGATGTATAGTGCCTTTCTGTTGAACTACTTTGATCCCCACATAACGTGAAGTGTGCCAAAAACTACAAATTTTTGGTACATGTAACTCTCACAAGGCCAGAGGTTTTGTCATATGGATTCTTGGCATAAGATTATTTTAATAAAATAAAACTGTATACTAGTTGTAGATGGATTTTTGTTCTTTGGGGCTCTCAAAATTTTCTAAAATTTGCTTAAAAAAATCTGTGGTTATAATTTCGCCAAACTCACATCTTGAAATTCTGCATGGGCTATCTGAAATAGATCTTGGTCCCTATAGTATTTTCTGGTGATGTATAATGAAGTAAACAATGTCTTGTACAAAGAATGCTTTTCCTTTCCCTAAACCAGAAAACAAACAAAAAAAGAAACCCCCAAACGCCCTTGTACTTCACAGTATACAATTCTGCACTCTTAGCTCAGGAAAATACTTATTAAGATCAGTGGGGATTTTGCCAGTTGTGTCTACTTTATCCTTAAAAAACATTTCAGTCTTGAGTATAACAGTTTTCATTAGACAGAACTTAATCTGTTGCAAAAATGCAAACTGGTACCTTCTGAAATACTTAATATTAAATAAAAAAAATCCAACTGGTATCTACAGTGATGTTATGTTCAATTTTTGTGGTGTTCCTTTGGCTTTCACAGTTACACTTGAAAGGACAGTAAAACTGAAAAATAAACTTGGAAGCACTTGAAATGCTTTTTGTTTAATTCATGGGATAGGGCACTGCCATCAGGAATTTTATGTGATTGCAATATGTATAGATGGGGAAAAAAACCCTCTTATATTCTAATTATTTAAAAGAAAAAAAACAAAGCAAAGTTCTTTATGATTTTACCTTGGAAAGTGACTAGATGCAGTTGTATTTTCTTAGACCTCAGACACACAAGTAGAAATTTAGCGGGGTTGGCTTTTCAGAGCTAATGCAAATGCTAGCCGCTCTTGCTTCAGGTGCAGTGAATGGTCAGGTGCTTGGTTGAATGTTCACTTGACCAAACCAGGGGGATTTTGGGCAAGACAGGCTTTGAATTTTTTTAAAGGCCTTGAGTGGTCACAAAAGAATGATTAAAGGAGCCAAAAACATGCATTATGTAGAATAGATCTACCTCCTGACATCTATCTTAACAAAAGAAGATTGAGTGATGTCTTAATTATAATCTAAGAATCTACATGGAGAACAAATATTTAGTAATGAGCTTTTCAGTCTAATAGCCAAAAGATGTAACAATCTGATGGCTGGAAATTGAAGCTAGACAGTCAGATTAGAAGTAAATCATAAAAGTAAAGCAAATTTTTAACAGTGACTAATGAACCTTTGAAACAATTTATCAAGTGTTGTGGTAGATTCTCCATTGCTGACAATTTTTACATGAAGATTGGACATTTTCCTGAATTATATGTCCTAGGAGTTGCTTTGGAAAGGTTCTGTGACCTGATTATACGGAAGGTCAGATGAGATGATCACATTGATCTCTTCTGGCCTGGGATCTTAACTGACTCTCTTCAGTTTTAACTTTGGGTTTATATAGGTTAAAAATCTGGGAGGATCACTCACTTTTGCACTGATGTAGATGCTAAAAATCCATGATTAGTAACTGACAGAGCTTTAGTAAGTGAGCCAGTTGCACCAGGGTGTACAAACCTTGCATCAATAAAAAAGGCTAAAGCATGGCTTTGAGCTGATGTAGCCCCACTACACTGCACCATGCCAGACTTGGCGGAACAGACTTAAAAGGAAGAAGACAACATTAAAAAGGCTGAGGTTCTTCAGATTGTCTTGGCTGGGGCAGATGGAAGATTTTTTGACCCCAAATAAAGGATTCCTGGAAACTGAAAAAATCTGTTAGGGAGACAGAATGGATATAGAACATGAAAAGACTGGAAACAGAATTGGGAAGAAAACAAAACTGAGAGAGAAAATAAACTAAAATTGTATAATTGTAAGATTTGTAGTCACAGAAATAAGATGAAGTAACAGTAATCTTGTGAAAGTAGCTGACTGTATAAATAAAAGCATAGGGGTATTTTAAAAGTCAAGATGCTGCAAGATGAGGGTCTTCTATTTGAATGTAAAAGTGAAAAGCAAGTTGATAAATTGCTGAAAACTAAAACTCTAGAGAAAGGTAAGTTGCTACCTCAATCAGCCTTGTGATCAGCCTTCCCCTGTGTGTTTAACAAGGG
>ML682066.1:633444-655072 GCA_007922195.1 Podocnemis expansa
AGGGAGCTTGCGACCAGGGGACAGCAAACAGGGGAGTTTGAGAGGGAGGTTGGGGAGGAGTTTGTGACACCACGATGGTGAAGAGGAGCCGCACTGCTGCCAGCGCCCCTTCTGTCTCTTCTATCTGTGCCTGTAGCCAGACAGACATCCTGACCATAGATATCTCTACCCAGACCCTGGTGTGGACTTGCAGGGACTGCAGCCTGCAGTTCCCTGTCTCCAACGATCAGGCTGGGGAGATGAATTGATGTGACAGGTGCCTGCTGGTGAAATCTCTCAGGAGGCAGGTTGGAGAGTTACAGGAGGAGGTGTCTCGGCTTAGGAGTATCCACACCCTGGAGAAGTTCCTCGACAGCATCCACGAGGAGAAGTGCAAGATGGAGGGCACTGACCAGGTACCAGAGACTACTGCCACAACACTGGAGCTGGATGGGGAGCCTGTGGCAGGGGGAGGACACTGGCAGCTGGTTACCTCTGGCGGTAGGCAGTGCTCCACCCCTGCCCAAAACCCACCCTCTGTTGTGGTGAAGAATCGTTATGCGGTGCTAGAGACGGTGAAGGAGGTGTAAGAGGAGAGGCCATGCACCCCCGAGGCTGGGAGGATCACAGCCACCACAGCTAGGAGGAAACGTAGAGTTGTGGTGGTTGGGGACTCACTTCTGAGGGGGACGGAGGCACCCATCTGTCGCCCTGACAAGATCTCTCGAGAGGTAGGCTGCCTGCCAGGTGCCCGCATCCGAGACGTTACGGAGGGATTGTCGAGAATCATCCGCCCCTCTGACTACTACCCCATGCTTCTCATCCATGTAGGAACCAATGATACTGCGAGAGGTGATCCTCGGCAGATCAAAGGTGACTTCAGGGCTCTGGGAGCGCGGGTGAAGGAGTTTGGAGCACAGGTGGTGTTCTCCTCGATTCTTCCGGTCAAGGGTAGAGGCCTGAGCAGAGACAGATGCATCCTGGAGATGAACGTTTGGCTGCGAAGATGGTGTCGTCAGGAGGGCTTTGGCTTCCTCGACCATGGGTTGCTGTTTCAGGAAGAAGGACTGCTAGGCAGAGATGGACTCCATCTTTCGAGGAAGGGGAAGAGCGTATTTGGACGCAGACTGGCTGACCTAGTGAGGAGGGCTTTAAACTAGGTCTGAAGGGGGAAGGAGACCAAAGCCCACAGGTAAGTGACTATGTGGGAGATCAGGGGAATGGGATGGAACTTGGGGGGTGCCGGGACTGTAACTACAGGGATAGAAGAGAGGATAATTGGAACATGCGGGGGGAATCAAATAACTTTCTTAGATGCTCTAATGAAGCCCTAATGCCTGAGGCAGGTGGGGGAGGTCAACACCAAAAGAAAATCCAGGGAGGTAGATACAATAGAATTGAATGTCAAAATGGGAAAGTAGGGCACTCAGCTGGGTATCTTAGGTGCCTATACACAAATGCAAGGAGCCTGGGAAACAAGCAGGAGGAATTGGTAGCACTAGCGCAGATAAAGAACTATGACATGATTGGGATAACAGAGACGTGGTGGAATAGTTTGCATGACTGGAGCTCTGCAATAGATGGGTATAGACTGTTCAGGAAGGACAGGCAGGGAAGGAAAGGGGGAGGAGTAGCACTATATGTAAAGGAGCTCTATGACTGCTCAGAGCTCCATTATGAAAGTGGAAACAAGCCAGTTGAAAGTCTGTGGGTTAAGTTTAGAGGGGAGAGCAACAAGGGGGATGTTGTGGTAGGTGTCTGCTACAGACCACCAGATCAGAAGGAGGAAGTGGATGAGGCATTCTGTGGACAACTGACAGAAGTTTCTAGAGCACAGGCCCTGGTTCTCATGGGGGACTTCAATTACCCTGACATCTGCTGGAAGGCCAATACAGCAGTGCACAGGCAATCCAGGAAGTTTCTGGAGAGTGTTGAGGACAACTTCCTGGTACAAATGCTGGAGCAACCAACGAGGGGCCTTGCGCCTCTCGATCTGCTGCTCACAAATAGAGAAGAATTTATCAGGGAAGTAGAGGTCAATGGCAGCCTGGGTAGCAGTGACCATGAAATGATTGAGTTCAAGTTGATGATTAAAGGAAAGAAGGAAAGAAGCAAAATGCAGACCCTGGACTTCAGAAAAGCAGATTTTGTCTCCCTCAGGGAACTGATGGGCAGGATCCCTTGGGAGGCTGATCTGAAGGGGAAAGGTGTCCAAGAGAGTTGGGTGCATTTTAAAGAAACCCTGCTAAGGGCACAGGAAGATATAATTCCGATAAGGAGAAAGCACAGCAAATGTGGAAGGCGCCCACTGTGGCTTAACAGAGAGCTCTGCACTGAGCTGAAGCATAAAAAGGACGCTTACAGGAAGTGGAAGCTAGGACAGATGACTAAGGAGGCATATAAAGACATTGCTCGGGACTGCAGGGATAAAATCAGAAAGGCCAAAGGACAAATGGAGTTGCGACTAGCAAGGGATGTGAAGGATAACAGGAAGGGGTTCTACAAGTATATCAATAACAAGAAGAGGATGAGGGATGGTGTAGGTCCCTTACTGAATGGGGCAGGCATCCTCGTGACAGAGGATGAGGAAAAAGCTGAAGTGCTCAATGCTTTTTTTAGTTCAGTTTTCACAAGCAAGGTCAGCTCCCAGCCCACTACACTAGGTACGGGGGACTGGGGAGAAGAAGAGAGGCCCTTGGTGACAGAAGGTCAGGTTAGGGACTGCTTAAAGAAACTAGATGTGCACAAGTCCATGGGGCCGGATGAACTGCATCCGAGGGTGCTGAGGGAGCTGGCTGATGAGATAGCAGTACCGTTGGCCATTATCTTTGAAAACTCGTGGCGAACGGGGGAGGTGCCAGAGGACTGGAAAAAAGCAAATATAGTACCTATCTTCAAGAAAGGCAAAAAGGAGGATCCAGGGAATTACAGACCTGTCAGCCTCACCTCAATCCCTGGAAAAATCATGGAGCAGCTTCTCAAAGAATCCATCCTGAAACACTTGGAGGAACGTAGAGTAATCAGGAACGGTCAGCATGGATTTACCAAGGGTAAATCATGCCTGACCAACCTCATCGCCTTCTATGATGAGATGACTGGATTTGTGGATGCGGGAAGAGCCGTTGATGTGATATACCTTGACTTTAGCAAGGCTTTTGATACGGTTTCCCACAGCATTCTCATTGGCAAATTAAGGAAGTATGGGTTAGATGTGTGGACTGTAAGGTGGATAGAAAACTGGCTAGAACAACGGTTTCAGCGTGTAGGAATCAATGGCTCCATGTCAAGTTGGCAGGCAGTAACGAGTGGTGTACCCCAGGGGTCGGTCCTGGGGCCAGTTCTGTTCAATGTTTTCATTAATGATCTGGATGATGGGATAGATTGCACACTTAGTAAGTTTGCAGATGATACCAAACTGGGGGGAACGGTAGACACCCTAGAGGGCAGAGACAGGATTCAGGGAGACCTAGACAAACTGGAGCAGTGGGCCAAGAGGAATCTCATGAGGTTCAACAAGGACAAGTGTAAAATCCTGCACTTGGGACGAAAAAACCCCATGTACTGCTACAGGCTGGGGAGTGATCAGCTAAATAGCAGCACTGGAGAAAAGGACCTGGGAGTCATGGTGGATGGGAAGCTGGATATGAGTCAGCAGTGTGCTCTTGCTGCCAAAAAGGCCAATGGCATACTGGGCTGCATCAGAAGAAGTGTTACCAGCAGATCGAGGGATGTGATCATTCCCCTCTATTCTGCACTAGTGAGACCACATCTGGAATACTGTGTCCAGTTTTGGGCTCCCCACTACAAAAAGGACATGGACAAATTAGAGAGAGTCCAGAGGAGGGCAACCAAAATGATCAAAGGGCTGGAGCACAAGCCCTATGAAGAAAGACTGAAGGAACTAGGCTTATTTAGCCTGCAGAAGAGAAGACTGAGGGGGGATTTGATAACAACCTTCAACTACTTGAAGGGTTGCTCCAAGGAGGAGGGAGCTCGACTGTTCTCGGTAGTAACAGAGGGCAGAACGAGAAGCAATGGCTTCAAGTTACAGCTGGGGCGGTCCAGGCTGGATATTAGGAAAAACTTCCTTACTAGGCGAGTGGTGAAGCATTGGAATAAGTTGCCTAGGGAGGTGGTGGAATCTCCATCTCTGGAGGTGTTCAAGTCCCAGCTGGACAAAACACTGACTGGGATGATCTAATGGGAGTGGTCCTGCTTTTTTTTGGCACGGGGTTGGACTAGATGACCTTGTGGGGTCCCTTCCAACCCTATGATTCTATGATTCTATACCTGTCAAAAGATTTGACTGAAATGAAGGGATTAATATATGGAATGCCCTTAGAGCTGACCAATGATGAGATAACAAAAAATCATAGATGATGAAATGTTAGCAGGTAAATGACTAATTAGTAAATGAGGCAGAAAAAAAAACTGGCCATCAACAGCACTGCTGATTACATTTAAGGGATGGGATTCTGCCTGAGAAAGCAACACTAGGATTTCTGATATTCAGAACCAAGCCATATACCAACTCTATTCTAAGGTGTTACAAGTGCTAGTGGCTTGGGCACATAGCAGCTGTTTGTAAAGGGAAAATGTGATGCAGTAGATGTTGGGGAGGGGATTCCTATGAAAGTTGCATCAAAGGGTAAGAGGTCAAATGTAGCAACTGTGGTGGTAATCACAGTCAGGCATACTATATAAATGGTGTGTTGTGACAAGCTGAAGAGGCACGAAAGATAATTGTTAATAATGTATATTATGAGGGAGATATAAAGAGACACTCAAAACATCAGATGGAGAAGGAAGAGAATCAGCCTGCGGAAAAGAGAAATGCAGACACAGCCACATTCTATATGGAATACAAAACCACTGTGGAAGGGCATAGAAAGTGATATACTCGTACTGAAAAACAGTTCTACAGAATTTATTATAGAGGTAATAAATTGTACAGAACAAATGCAAAAAAAGAAAAATCATAAGTGTGGTAGAAAAATACTTGTGTGTCACTGGCAGACCAATTTGCCAGTGGACTGTATTCATGTAATTTGGAATGAGGTTAATGGTGAAATATGGCTAATATGGTGGTCATAATCTTTTTTGAAATGCTCAGAATTTGATACAATATGGTGAAGAACTAAAAGAAAATATCCTGGATATGAAAACTAAACCAGATATCACATGCATTCAGGAAACATAGTTGAAAATTCTGCTCTTAAAAGTCCAGGGTATTCTGCCTTTTAGGCAAGACAAAAACTAAGTAGAGAAGGAGGCCTCCCCCCACCCATAAGGGAAATAGTAAACTACATATCAGCAGAGAATGAAGAAGTAACCCTAGAATATAATGCTATTGTGATTCCCAGTGCAGAAAAATAAATACTTCTTTAAGGATCTATCTCTATGTCTTATGTGTGAAATTAGAAAGTTCAGAGCTCAAAAAAACCCCAAAAAACCAAAACCCATAAAGAACTCTAAGGCTATGTCTACATTAGGGAAAGCTAGCTTGAACGTGTTAGTTCAAACTAACAAGTTTGAGGTTAGTTTGAGCTAACTTCAAATTTATTAGTTCAAACTAACATTAGCTTGAACTAGTACACTTCATTAGTTCAAACTAACTGCCTTTAGTTGGGACTTTTGAAGTTCAAACTAAGGGTTAGTTGGAGTCTACATCATGCTTAGTTCAAACTAACCACTGATACTTACTAGTTCGAACTAAGTGTTCCTTAGTTCGAACTAAGGAATTTCTTATTTCAAACTAAGGAAAGGCTAATGTAGACTGGGACGAACTTAATTTGAGTTAAGCCTCTTTCATTCAAACTAAATTGGCAGTGTAGACATAGCCTAAAAGACCATCTATTATATTCAGTAACCTAAATTGTCACAATAAATTGTGAGTCATTAAGGCACATAAACTGATCAAAATGTCACATGCTTAGAAAACAAACAATATACTGGTTTTAAACCATGGCACCCCAACTAGCCTTAATGCAGTAGATGGTTGCTTTTCCTGCTTAGACCCTAGGAATTTTAACAGCAGATATTGCAAGTAAATGTAACTGGGAAATACGTAAAGGAGTGGAGAATGGTCATATTCTATGTTGCTTACTTTTCAAGGGGTATGTAAGGCTGAAAGTAATGTGTATTCTATGATGTGGTTCACAGTAAAGTGAAAGGAGTAGTGGAACGCTACGGGGACAAGAAAGCCTGACCACTTAAAAATGGCTGGGCATGGTCTCTGTGGAGGATCTGCTAAGAAGGGAGCTTTGGCAATCTGACACGGGAGAGAGCATGGAGGGGAGACTAGCTGCAAGAAGGCAGACAGTCTTCAGCTGCTTAGACAAAGCATTCTATAGAGAAAGTCCTGGGACTATGAGTAAAGGTTGGTAAAGATCTGCCTGATTAAAGAGGAAGAAGTGGACTCTGAGAGTGAGCCAGGAAGCATCCCCATCCATAGCTGGACCCCCGAACTATTATGCCTGTGTAAAGAGAGAGCTGGTGTCATGCACCAATGTGATGAGAAAACACGGAAGATAATAAGTGGTCCAAGGAGACTAATTTTGAATGGTAGTAAGTAGGGAATGAGTCACTCTCCCTTTGGTCAGGAGGTGATGGGGCAGGGGGGCAGAAGCACAGGTTTCCCTTGCTTGCCCATCTTACCCAGCCAGTCTCCTGAGAGATCCTGGAGGATGCTGGAGAAGCAGGGAGGTGGTGAACAGTAGCTTGCCTGCCAACCCCCTGGACTTCTCAGAAGAGCTGCCTTAGGGCTTGGAGAGATCTCCCTGTCTCTATGAGCAAAACCTGGTGCTGCACCCACCTAAAATTTTAAGACAGTTAGCTGGGAACTGTTACAGGAAAATGTATTGAATTTGTGTGCAATCATTGTGTGAGTGATGCTAGAGAATTTAAATATGATAAAGGGATTAATAGCAGATACAGTAGCTCAATCTACGATATTGAAGAGCTTCAGAACTAAAAACTCACTTCCATTGTGGAATGAGAAGTGCAAAATGGCAGTTACAAAAGGAACTAAACCTATAAAAGAGCAAAAAGTATGGTGAATAATGAAAATCTAATCACCTCTCCAGTAACGTTATTCTCTCTAGCTGCTTTCTCATTTTTGTGTTTGCTCATGTTTTTTCTAACTTCTTCCATTGTAATATTTCTTGTGATAGCTCTCCATCATGTATTTCTTGCAGTTTGGTTTGGCGTGATCTATTTAAAACAACCTCCAAATGGTCTGTGCATCCTTTCCTCTGTTCTTCTGGGCTAAAAATCTTTCAATTTGCATCATTAATAGGACCTTCAATACTGCTAAACCTTCTTGTTAGCTGTTTGGCTGTTATACGAGGTTATAAGATCACCTCTTTGACTAGCATTTTTAGCCCTGTGGACGTTTTTCTATCCTTTTATCTCTTTTAGCACTCTTGATTCTCTGTCGACAACTTTGTATTCTTCCTGCCACTTGCATGTCTCTTCACCTCTTAACATTCATGAGGTTTTTTTTTTTTGCATTACACTTCTCTTTTTCACTGCTGCAAAAGTAGTATCACTAATCCATTGTTCCCTTTTAGATTTCATTATTAGAACTGCACTGTGCTTTCTAGCCCTCTCTGTTTTCTTAAAGAGTATCAGTATACTGGTTTTCTTCAGTTGCCTCCATTAAAACTCTCAGTGGGTCCCTGTGTTCAAGCTAAAAATCATCTTTTTTTCTGTTTGGGTCTTTCAGTTGTGTGCTGTTGGTACATGGGGCTTTTTTTAAATCTTTTCATTCTATTTAATTGGATCATCAGTTTAGTGACACAGATTATGGTCATTGGTCACATCTGCTCCCCTGTAAGTATGCATTTTTGTGAATGCACTGCAAAATATTCTCAAAATGGAGAAGTGATCTATCTGGGTTTTTGTTGTGCCACCTCGGGAATTCCATGTTGCTTTATGGACTTCTTTGTGAGTAAATATTGTCCCATCTACCAATAGATTGCACAAACTGCAAATTTCTACTAATCAGTTACCATTTTGTTACTTGTTCATATTCCTGCCATACTTGTCTATAATTTTACCTAACCTATTATTGTTTTTACTTCCAACCTTTGCATTAAAATCACCTATAGTCACCATGATATCATGTTTTAACACATCCTGTAACAAATCATAAAATAACATTTTTTTATTTTTCACTGGTTGGTACATAGCATTGTATGACTGTTAGTTTAAAGAATCTAGTTTGAAAGTGGGTTTTAAAATCTTTCATTGCATGACTGATTCTCACTCAGTGCTTGCTCTGCATCATTCTATAGTAGAATTTCCATGCCAGCTGCTTTTTCTACCATCTATATTTCCAAAATAGAGCCAGGTTTTATTTATCTGAAGTATAAGGTGTTTGATCCTGTCCATCTATGCTTACTGATTGCAAGGACATCAAGATGGTATCTCATTTTGTTTTTAGTAGTTCTTCGAGCAGTGTCCCTGTCTGCTCCACTTTAGGTGCGTGCCCAGCCTCAAGCCTCGATTGGAGATTTGCAAGCAGTGTGCATGGGGCAATCGGAGCGTGCCGGCAGGGACCCATGGCCGTTTTCGTGCCACTGGTGGCACGTGCAGGTCGCCCCCCCCCCCGTCCCTTAGTTCCCTCCTTACTGCCTCAGCACTTGGATGAAGAACGCTTCAGCTCTGTCTCGCTCCAACAGCCATTTTGATGGCCACTCATCTTCACCTGGGAAAACACAACAAAAAGTTCAGACAAGCAAACAAAGAGAAGAAGAAGAAGAAAGAAAAAGAAATAAGAAAATAAACAAAAGACCAAGAGCGGACACAAACCACAGCTGTCAAAATGCCCACGCCTTCGGGATTCAAGAGATGTGCCTCCTGTAGGGAGGCAATGCCAGCATCTGACAGGCATCAAGACGGTATCAAGTGTCTGGGTGAGGGTCACAAAACCCACAAGTGCCCACACTGTCAAAAACTAACTTCCAGAGCCAGGAAGGACTGCCAAATGAAGCTTAAACTCCTGCTCATGGAGCACTCCCTCAAACCAGCATTGGACTCTGTCCATCTGTCACAATAGTCATCAAAAGTGGCACTCTCCTGTGTCTTCTTTGGCACCCTCCAAATGAACGAAGGGTGACTGTGAAAAAAGTAGTACCCTCGAGGCTTCTGGTCCCTCAGGTACCCTTGACCATGGCAATCACAGCTGCTCTGAACCCATCATTAAAGGGCAAGCGCAAGCCTCCATGGCTCCGGACAGACCCCTGGCTCTGATCCCACAGGGAATGCCGGCACTGCTAACAACACCAAGCATGCAAGCACCGATCAACTCACTCCTGGCGCCAAACCTGCACTCTGTGCAGTGGATCCCGATGCCGATGCCAGCACTACTCCTAATGCTTCTCTCCCTGGTGCCACCTATACTGCTCCAAGACTTGCAAGTGGCACCATCTCTGAGCACAGAGCTGCCCTCTGCTGAACTGCTCCCACAGCAACCACTCAGCACCGACCACTTAAGTTCCCCACCAAAGAAAAAGAAACAAAAGAAACATCCTTGCCAATCGGAGGAACAAGACCAGTCTATTTCCTCCCCCTTTTCACCTCTGTTCAGCATGCATTCATCCAACAACCAGATTGCCTCATTCTCCTTCTCCTCTGGTGACAGCCATCAAGCATTCTCATCACGTTCTGTCAGCCCAGTGCCATCAACAGGGAAACAGCTCCCTGAACTCCAGGTCCAGGAGGCAAATGCAAATTTCACCACTCCCCCAACCTGGTGCATGAACCCGCCATATGGGTTCCCTTATCTGAGCTGGGGAAACTTGCCCCAGTATGGGTCTTTTCACACAGCCCCGACTGTGCCACAACTGTTAACTACCACTCTGTGGCCTTCAGCCAGCAAAAACCCCAACTGTCCCCTGCAGATCTGGGACAACAGACAACTGCTCAGGAATCAACAAGTGAGCAGCCCACCCACAATTCAAAGGTGGATGACACTAAGCAGTTCCAAGAACTGTTTAAGAGAGTTGCCGATGCTCTGGACATCTCTTTCCAAGAGGACCCGACCACACAACATAAACTATATAGGATTCTTCAGTCCTAAACCTCAAAAAGAGTCGCCCTGCCCATGCATGAGGGCATCATTGAACCGGTGAATGTAATTTGGCAAACACCTGCCACGGCCGCACCTATGAACAAGAAAACAGACAAGTACTTTGTCACACCAAAGGGTAACGAATTCCTCTTCTCGCACCCTCAGCCTAATTCTCTAGTGATAGAGGCAGCAAATCAGAGATCAAAACAGGTTTTTAAATCATCACCAGCAGACAGAGAGGATAAGAAACTAGACCTCCTTGGCAAAAAGGTTTATACTTTAGCTATATTCCAACTGAGAGTAGTAAATTACACCACAGTCCTTTCCAGCTATGATCATGACATATACACAAAGATTTCAAACTTTTCCAACTTTATACCTGAGGTCAAGAAGGAGCAATTCAACTCCCTAATAAGAGAAGGTCAACTTATGGCGAGGACGGCACTGCAGGCTTCTCTGGATGCGGCAGATTCTGCAGCTCGCAATGTTGGCACAGCTATACTTATGAGACGGGCATCACGGCTTCACACAGCGGCCCTGCCCAAACAAATGCAGGCGACCATTGAGGACCTCCCTTTCAATAGATCTAATCTGTTTGGGGAGAAGACAAATGAAGTTATGCACACCCCAAAAGATTCGAGGGCAACACTTCATACATTAGGCATCTATACACTGGTATCCTGCAGAGGGAACCACAGGTTCTAGCACTACTCAAGCAGATATTCACAACCTAGCCAGAGTAGGAGGGGTGACAACTCTAGGCCTTGACCTCGTGAACAGTACTGGCGCCAACGGATCAACACAACACCATCTAACTCTCAACCATCCAATCTTAAACACCCCAGTTTTGAGGCTTTGGTTGAGGGTTTGCCTGACCACCTCTCTCCAATGCAGACTCTCGTCACCAACCCGTCTCCATTCTTTCAACACAGGCTCCTTCCCTTCTTCCGTCAATGGCAATAAATCTTGATGGACAAGTGGGTTCTCGACATTGTCTTCCAGGGATACATCATCCCCTTTCTATCGAAACCCACCACCAATTCCCTTTCCCCGTCCCTCTTCAGGGACCCTTCTCACAAACACTTGTTACAACAGGAAATTCACAAGCTCCTTCTCTTGGGAGCAATAGACAAGGTCCCTACCCATTACAAGAATAAGGGTTTCTATTCACAATATTTTCTCTCACAGAAGAAATCAGGGGGTTGGAGGCCTATTCTAGACCTCAGAAGGCTCAACAAACATATCTATACCAAGAGATTCAAGATGGTGATGCTGTCCACCATACTTCCCACACTGGAATGAGATGACTGGTTGGCTTCCATTGACCTAAAAGATGCCTATTTTCACATGTCAATCCACCCAGCACACAGAAAGTTCCTCAGGTTTGTCTGCCTTGGCAGGCACTATCAGTACACTGTACTCCCCTTTGGCCTCTGTATGGCACCAGGGGTATTCTCCAAACTCATGGCCGCCATCTCAGCACACCTTCACAAGAGGAAAATCATGATCTTTTCATATCTAGACGACTTCCTCATAAGAGCACGCTCCTATCAAGAGGTTCGTCAAGCAGTCACTGAAACCGAGTGGCTCTTCCTTGCTCAAGGCCTGCGACAAACTACAAAAAGTCTTTGAAGTGTCCAGCTTAGGAAATCCTCTTTAGAGGGGCAAAGATTCACACACCCATCAGCGAGGGTCTGCCTTCCACAAGACAGGTACGAGAACATCTGAAGCCTTGTCCAAACTATGTTTCTCACCAACCATAACAGCACGTATGTGCATGCAATTGCTTGGCCATATGGCATCAACTACCGCCTTAGTCAAGCGTGGCAGGCTTTGCATGCGTCCTTTTCAAATTTGGTTCACCAAGACCTTCAAACGAGGCCTTCACCCAATTCATGGCTTCTTGTGTCCTCCAAACCTCATAAGGCAGTCAGTAATTTGGTGGACAAAAGAGGAGAATCTATTGCAGGGCATACCATTCATGACTTTGGATCCAGACCTATTAATGACAATGGACACAACCATGAGGGGCTGGGAGGCACACCTCCTGGACCAGAAAGCCCAAGGCAAGTGGTCGCTTCACGAGAGGCACCTACATATAAACATTCTAGAACTCCGTGAAGTGACCAATGCTTGCAAGCACTTTCTATCCCTAATTTCTGAGAAAGCCGTCAAAGTTAGGAGGGACGACATGTCCTGCATGTATTATATCAATCGCCAGGGAGGAGCACGTTCCAAAACACTGTGCCTAGAAGCAATAAAACTATGGGATTGGTGCATAGAACACGATGTTCTCGTATCAGCCATATACTTGCCCGGGAAGGACAAAACCATGGCAGACAACTTAAGCAGGACCTTCGAAACACCCATGTATGGGAAATCCAGCAGGACATTATCCGGCAAATATTTGCCAGATGGGGGGTTCCAGTAATTCATCTCTTTGCCACACACACAGACAAGAAATGCAAAGCGTACTGTTCCCGAGGGGACATAAGCCCAGGATCCAGGGGCGATGCATTCCTTCTCAGTTGGAGAAAGGGGCTTTTATATGCTTTTCTGCCAGTCCCCATGATTCCCCAAACTCTTTGGAAACTACACCGCGACAAGGCCATGGTCATACTCATAGCCCCAGCATGACCGAGACAGCCATAGTATCCCTATCTTCTGTGCATGTCCGAGAAACCACCATTGACTCTGCCAGTGGTCCCGAGCCTCCTAGCACAGAATCAAGGCAAAACTCTCCCTACTTACCTCCACAGATTACATCTAACTGCTTGGTACCTGAATGGTTCAGGAGCATAGAGTTACAATGCTCACAGCAAGTTAAACACATTCTTTTAAACAGTAGGAAGCCCTCAACTAGGTGCACTTACCTCCAGAAATGGTATAGATTCTTCGCATGGTCTAAACAGAGAAACAGAAATCCTGAGAGAATCTCCATTCCCAAAGTACTCAACTATCTTCTATACCTGGAAGGCACAAAATTGTCACTTAACTCAATAAAAGTTCATCTTGCCGCTATCTCTCCTTCCACAAGTCAGTACAAGATTTGACGTTATTCTCTCACCCAGTTGTCAAGAGGTTCATGACAGGATTACAGAATATTTACCTTGATATATCCCCCCCATACCTCAGTGGGATCTCACCATGGTTCTGAAAGTGTTAACGAGACCACCCTGTGAACCTCTTGCCACCTGCTCCCTCCTACATAGGTCAGTGAAGGTCGCCTTCCTCACAGCCATAACTTCGGCCAGGTGCGTCAGCGAGCTAGCAGCTCTCATGGCAGACTCACCTTTCACAGTTTTTCACTGTGACAAAATTTCTTTCTGACCTTATCCCAAATTCCTCCCCTAGATTGTTTCTCTTTTCCACCTCAACCAGACCATTCACCTTCTCACATTCTACCCAAAGTCCCACACTGATCCACAGCACAAAGTATGGCATACACTGGACGTCAGGTGCACTATAGCCTTCTACCTCCACAGGACGAAACCATTCGGCAAAACACCGAGACTTTTCATATCCATAACGGAGAGCTCTCAGGGTCAACCAATTTTGAAGCAAAGACTCTCCAAATGGATATCCATATGCATACAATCCGCATACACCACAAGAGGCCTTAACCCCCCCAAGGCTGTCTGTGCTAATTCCACCAGAGCAGTAGCAGCCTCGATGGCCTTCATGAGCAATGTCTCCATATCCAACATCTGTAGGGCTGCTCATGGTCCTCTGCTGACACGATCGTTAAACATTATGCTCTTGAGCACTTCTCCTCATCAGATGCCTCTGTGGGAGCAGCGGTCCTCCATTCCATTCACCAACCAGGCTTTGAAGCTCCCCCCTCCAACTGGGGGATGGCTTGGTAATCACCTAAAGTGGAGCAGACAGGGACACTGCTCAAAGAAGAAGTGAGGGATACTCACCCTTGTGCAGTAGCCAAGGTTCTTTGAGATGCGTGTCCCTGTCCTGCTCCACTACCCACTCTCCTCCCCTCTACTTCAAAGCATAACAGTAATATTTGGAGCTCCTCTCCCTTTGTGTTAGAGAGGGAACTGAGGGATAGGGGGCAACCCGTGTGTGACACCAGCGGCACAAAAACGGCCACTGGTCCCTGCAGTTGCGCACCGGTCGCCATGTGAACACTGCTTGCAAATCTCCAATTTGAGGTGCGAGGCTGGGCACGCACCTAAAATGGTGCAGGACAGGGACACGCATTTCAAAGAACCTTGGCTACTGCACAGGGGTGAGTATCCCTCACTCGAGCAGTTTTAGTAATTTTATACTTTGGTCTCAAATTGCAAAATCTAATTTTCATTACTGATCTGACCTTGAGGCAAGGGACTTTGCAGAACATGGGCTTACTTACGGGTTTGACCAATGCCCATCCTATTCCTCATGTAATGTATGAGCCTTCTGCATATTAATAGCAGTCCTGCTGTTTGTTTCTTTAGC
Organism: Podocnemis expansa; assembly: GCA_007922195.1. Classification (NCBI taxonomy): domain Eukaryota; kingdom Metazoa; phylum Chordata; order Testudines; family Podocnemididae; genus Podocnemis; species Podocnemis expansa. Next base: position 647,951 of record ML682066.1, read on the forward strand.
AAATTTGTTTTTTACATAATGGGTTACCAGTCCAACACACAACCTTATAGCTCATTAGTCATTATTCAGAACTGTGCATATTCCCCCATCCATGACCCAGTAGGACATACTTGGCAGCTTTGGATGCCCTGAGATTTTATACCTATATGTAGCTTGAAATAGAAAGGTGAAATTTATGTGCTTAAAAAACATCAATGGGCCATTCCAGGTTGCATGATGTTTGTTTTTGCTATGTTAATAGTAAAACTTTTGAATTTTCCATGGCACCAATCATGTTGTACTTCAGGGCCTATCAACACTGCTTTTTGGGTCTCTCTTCTTTTCTGTAGCCTCACTATTTACAATATTCAGTTTGTCCTGACCTTCCCTTGTCTCTCCAGCTAATTATTCATAAGACTAACAGTAAAAGATTCGGCAGCAAATGAAACAGGTTGAAATACAGATAATACAGACTCCAAGACGCTGAGCTAATTAAGTGAATTGAAGCAGTTCCAGTGAGATATTGGTGAATAAGCATATTAAAACAGCTATAATAGGAGACATGAAATAGAACAAAAGAAATGAGGAATGAAAATGTAATGCATGAATTGAAATTCATACAAGAGATTAAGAAAGTGTACATTGCTATTATTTCATTTTGAAAATGAACAACCTTTATTTGAAATATTTCAAGGTAGTTATTTGTACCTAAGGCAGGGGACTGCAACCCACAAGAGCAGAAATGCCATTCTGCCCCCCCCCCAACTAGTATTCCCAGAGCCACATACCTCTGTGCCACTCTGCCCCTGCGCTCCCCCAGCGTGGCTGCACCTCTCTCCCACTGTCCAGCTGCAACCCCTTTTCCTTTCGGGAGGGCAGGACCCTGGAGTGGACAGGCTCTTCAGAGTTCAACTGCTTCACTTCTGCCCCTCTCCCCCAGTACAGAACACAGGCTACCTCGCCCCCAAGCCCTGGAGATGGCCTGTTTAGCACGGGGGGGCAGGGGCGAAGCTGCTTGAACTCCACAGAATGGCCTGCTTCAGGGTCCCGCTCCCGAAAGCAGCAGCCCTGCGTGCCCTCTGGTAACCAAAAATAAAATTGCTGGTGTCTAGCAGTGAGCCTGTTTTTTGTCCACACCTATTGTAGAAGGTAGAACAGTTTGAGGGGGCATGGAATGAGACAGGAAATGTGGTTAAGGGTGGGGGTGAAGGAAGCCAGAGATCATGGCAGGAGAACATAGGGCTCAGCAGGGAGACACAAAGGAGGTGGACACAGGAGGGTGAGAAGGTGCATGAAGGTGAGGACAGAGGAAAATGTACAGGGAATGGGAGGACAAGGAAAGGTGGCATCTTAGGCACATCAGAACAAAACCAAACCAAGTCTACATGCTTAAAATATCCTATAGGAGTGTAAGAGCTTAAAGATACCCAGGTGGCTAAAATCCTCCCCTGCCTCTGTCCACAATCTTCTTTACCCCATTCTGGGGTAACAACTCCCACACACTTCCTGTGGGCTTCCAGAAAGCTGAAGGAAGGGTGTTAGGAATTGATGGACTTTGTAAGATCTGATGGAGCAGGGCTCGCAGTCCTTTTGTGCTTATTAGATACAGGGCAATTCCCAAACCTTAATGCTGAAGCCAGGCTGAAAGGAGGGGTTTAATGCAGTCCATCAGCTACCTAAAAAACTAATTACATGCTTTTTGAAAAGTGTTAGGATGTCTGGACATGAATGGATAACAGATTCAGCCAGGTCACCACTCTATATAGTCCTTTATCAGTCACTCACCCCACACCCAGCTATAAACAGGATTCCAGGAATCCATTTTCAACATATTATAAAAACACACTGAAAAACAAAAAGGAAGTGTTGATAAACATACAGGTTCTGTTTAACTCTGCAGCACCATAAACCAAGTCCAAACAGGCCAGAACTGGCAATTCTACTCTGGAAGAAAAATATCCTTCTGCTCCACTATCATTATTCTCTACAGAAACTTACAAATCGACCCACAATTGTTTCCAACAGTTGCAATCCTTTCAGCATCTTTGTCACACATACAACAAGTGAACAATGTACACCCAACATACTTGCTTTGCAGAACAAAGTGAAGGGGCAAACTTCAGGACAGTCAGTGTGATAAGAAGCAAGGAGTGATTAGGTGGCTGTAGAGAACTGGCTGGAATCCAGAACTGTGTGTATTATGTCCTGCTTTCAAAAGAACCCCACCTAAGCTCTTACCTAGTGCTTTTCAGCAGTAGCTTTCAAAGTACTTTCCACAGGAGGTCAATATCATCAACCCAATTTTAGTGGTGGGGAACCTGAGGCAGGCCAGTGGCTGAGCCCACTGTACACTTTGTCATGTGAAAGAAGATATGCATACAGCACATGTGAAGAGAAAATGAAGAAAACAGTATACCCAAAACCAAAACAGTCAAACTTGAAAGCTCCATGACATATGAAAGTGAAGAATTGTATGGATTTGATCTGGCACTGACCTGATTTTTCAATTGACTTTGGTGGGAATCTCACTGGCCTTCAAAGCCGCAGTATAAAAGTTGGGGACTGAACCAAAAATGCCTTAATTTTGAAAGCAACTGAGTGACCATGGGCTGCTGCCAGATAAGTGGATGCTCATTTCCTCTGAAAATCAGACTGCTTTTTTCTTGGTTTGAGACTTGAGGCAGTCATGTTTTAAAGCATAGCTTCAGTTTGGCCTGAATCAAGTGGTGGTAATTAGGCCCTATATTCTTAATCCAATTGATGATTATTTGAGGTTTTCCTCTGGCATTGTTTTTGGATGGATATCCTACTTTTGACATTTAAAATCTATTCTATCCATTCCAAAAAATTCTTGCCAGTAATAATCAACTGTAATTGCAAGCAAAATAGATCACATTGGCGAAGAGCATGAGCTAACGTAACTACACTGTATTTTCAGTGGAGACAAGACAAGTGGTGCTTCAGGGAGTCAGGGCTTCTGGCACCAGCTGTCCCAGCTGCCATGGGACTCTGGGGATGCTGGTCTGCAGGGGTGCCCCCTGCTGTCCCCAGCATTGGGGCCAAATAAGGGGGCTCCTGGCTGGCCTCAGCATCAGGGCTGAGTAAAGGGGCTCCCAGCCAGCACAGATCCCCCAGTTTCAGGGTGCCAGGGTAGCCCCACTCTCCCACCACAACTGCATGAGCCTACGGTAGTCCAGCAGCCATGCCATGGCCTCTAGCACTGGTGGGGGGTGGCCCTTTCTCCCTTCCTTTGCTGGCAAGGTGGAGCAGCGCCGCCTTGCCTACTCCCAGCCAGCCCAAGGTGGCCTCTGTTCACCCCTAGGGTGGCCAGGGCTGAGGCAGCCTGAACTCCGTAGAGCAAGCCACTTCAGGGTCCTGCCTCCATAAGCTACAGCTCTCCACTGGCCGCTTTTGGGAGGGGCAGCCGACTAGGGGTATGCAGAGCAGCACTGCTCCACCCCACCAGTGGAGTGAGTGAGTGCTACCAGTGCGAGGGGCTGCAGAGCTGCCATGGGGGTGCCTTGGGCTCATGCCGTTGTGGTGGGAGGGTGGGGGTGACCCCAGTACCCTGAAACTGGGGGGCCTGGATCAGCCAGGAGCCCCTTATTTCACCCCAGTGCTGCAGCCAGCCAGGAGCCCCCCTTACAGCCTGGTGTACCCACAGCACACATGCAATCTCCTCCAGGGAGCCACAAGGGGATAGTCAGGGAGCCACAAGTGGCTCACTGAGCCCATGTTCTTGACCCTGGACCTAAGGGAACACAAACAAGTACGGTTGTTGACTGGACCTAGGTTTAACCCCACTAAAATCTGGAAGTGCATTAGCAACAGTGCAAATAACATTGTGCATAATGTGGTAACTAGGAGAGACAACAAACCATAGGTTAGATCACTGAGAAGTTTCATTTTCTGTTGCTATAAAGGTGATTTAAAATTTTGTAAAGCTGCATTTTTCATGGACGCACAACTCAAGTTCCAAGTTAGTATTTCAGCATTGCCACCAGGTAATGAGTTCACATGGTGTATTTTCCTGTTAAAAGAGTCTACTCGTTCTGTATGTCTGTTTAGAACTGTTTAGGGTATTTTTCTGAGTGTGACTCTGGTTTTCTTTCTCTATGTACAACCAAACAAACAACCTGACTCCCCTCATGTCCTCTCCCCCCAAATCCAAACAAAAAAAGTAGCGTACAGTTTTGGCTTTGATCCTCCAATTTTAAGCAAATGCTTAAGCATGTAAGCAGGCCATTGGCTTCAGTGGAAGTGTTCACAGACTTAAAGCTGAGTATGTGAATAAATAAAGGCACACTCCTACACAACACATAAATCAGGAAAACCAAAAGGAAGGAATAACTTTTTAAAAGAAGTTATGAATTCACTGTTCTGGACCAATGTCAGTCTATTTGGGTCAGGAGGGTCTTGAATAAAGACAGGGCATGTAAATTTTACTTTAATATCTGGGAACTCTGACTCCCTTTGTATAGCTGTCTGAAAGGATCAGTTTTCATATTTAGCATCTTCGGGTAACTTTGAATATATTTTGAGAATAAATTCTGCCCTTTACAACACATGGTCTAACTGTTAAACATTTAGTCTTCTGGGTATGACCTTCTGGGAAATATATGTTTATATTGGTTTACTGAAAAGACCTTTGCATTGAGTTCTTTGTTCTCTTACCTTCTTCATTAGGAGTATCTCTGAAGGAGTGAATTGGAGGTTCTGCAATACTGAAGCTATTGCCTAATTTAGGTTAATCTCTATAAAAGGCATAAAGGCTATGTCCACACGAGACTTTTATTTTGAAACAACGACCATTGTTTTGAAATAAAAGTGGTCATGTCTGAATGACATTTCTTTATTTTGAAATGACGGGGCTCTGTCATTTTGAAATAATGTCTGTCATTTTGAAACAATAAAACCTTGCTTGAAATCAAAATAGCCATTGTTTCAAAATGGTCGTTTCGAAACAATGCCATTCGGACGTGTTATTTTGAAATAATGGTTATTTCAAAATAACACTTTTGCCCCTCTCCTTCCCAGGGTGCCTTCCTTTTTGTATATATTGGCTGGGGGCACGGCCCAGTGAGGGGGCCATGTTGCCACACCTCCTATGCTGCCCCTCTCCTGAAGTGAAATAGCAAGTCCTGCATCCGGACATGCTATTTCACTTTGAGGTTTTCCCTTATTTCGATTTAATATTTGCTTATTTGAATTCAAGTTATTTCAAAATAAGGATTTTATTTCAAAATAACTCATTTCAAAGTAAGAGTTTATGTGTGAACATAGCCAAAGAGTAATGAATGGTGTTTTAAAATGGGGAAGTGCCTCCAATTGTCACTTCTCTTTCATTATTTATACATGACTAGTGCTTCCATCGGATACAATGTTAGGTAAAAGAATGAACTCTATTTTGTCTTCAGTCTCCAGTCTATAGCCAACACCCAATTCTGTCTTTATGAGTGTTCCAAATGATATGATTTTAAGGCATTCCCAGACTGGGTGGCTGCAAAAACATTGTCCTCCTGATGGCCCATCAAGCGAACTCCCAGCTGAAGTGGGCCTAGGAGGAAACCTGTTCAGCCAGTCACCCAAGCTGACCATGTGACTGAGCTCCATTTTGATTTGGCAAGGACTCTGAGAGCATAGAGAGGGCCAAAAGGCTGGCTCCCCATCTCCATTAGTGAGTGGACAAAGGACTGAGGCTGCCCAGGCACTGGGTGTCTTTCACCAGAACTGATTGAGCTTGCAAACTCCATGTTTTTCCAAAGACTTTCTTTACATAGAGTGTTATATTTGAATGTATGTGATTCACTTTGACCTTTTCACATCTTTTATAGTTTGTCTCTTACCTTTTTATATTAGACCTTTAGTTTTAGTTACTAAAGGATTGCTTGGCAGCATGGTATTTTGAGTAAGATCCAAGCTGTATTATTCTGTGTAATATGGCTGGTCCTTTGGGGTCAGGAGAACCTATGTCTTTTAGAGAATCAGTGGCCAGTGGGGAACCAGGATAGAGCTGGAATCCAATAAAGGGGACTGTTTCTACTTTGTTATGCTTTGCAATAACTGGTATGGGGGATCAGAAGCATGGTTTTTGGCAGATTGGGAGTCTGGTTTAAGTACCACCCAGCAGTGGTTGGAGAGTTTGGCTTTCACCTTTGCAGCTTGCCCTGATTTTTGCATATTGAGGTGGTTATCCCCAGAGGCCCTGGTTACAAGAGTTGTCTGCTGCACTTCCAGGTTCATGTGAAAGGGCTGATGTGTAGCCTGAGATTTTTGCCATCTCCTTAGTATCACAGAAAAGCAAAAATAAATAAATAAATAAAAATACTAAGAAAATATAAAAACCCATATGAGTAAGAAATGGTAAGGCAATTTAGCAGAGGTTTTATGGTAAAGCTAGAAAATGGCATAATATGCAATAATTAGGGGTAAAGAACTCATAAATCAATCATTTAACAGTGTTTTAAAATTAAATAAATAATTAAATAGATAAATAAATAAATAAAAGAGCATTCAGCAGGAAACAAAATGGAGAGATCATAAAGGGGAAGTTACATAGCTCCACTATCAGATTTAACAGGAAATTCTAAGTAGGTCAAGATGGAGGCAAGCCTCTGAACTTTTGAACTCACTCAGTCCCCCTCCCATTAAGTATCTTAAGGTATCCACCCCTCTTTCAAAAGGACTCGTCAAAAGTATTGATTTTTGTCATGCACTGTCCATGCACTAAGCAGGTGGACAGTGAGGTCACTCTTTTCGATTGGATGAAGATGAACTCACCTTTTTGTGACAGGCCAAGAAGAAACTGGGAGTGGCAGAAATTGCAAATAAAAGGCAGTGCACAGAGCAACTCTTTGGAGATCTCTCCCGCTCCTTACTGGGTTTCAATGGCCTTCTGGCTGTGTTACCTATTGCACTAGGAGCCTAAGAGCTAAGTTTGGACTTAGGCTCTGAGAGCTGGGTTTTAACTCAGTTTCTGAGAGCTGATTGTCTGACTTAGTCTCTGAAAGGCACAGGGTCGTGTCTCTGAGTGGTGATTCAGGACATTATCCTTGAAGTTGGGTCTTTGTGCCTGGCTTCTAAAGGGCTTCTTCCACGCTCTCACAGCCGAGCAGATAACCAAGTCCTGCCTATAGGTCTGTG